>BPLR01011587.1:0-122958 GCA_021605095.1 Caerostris extrusa | reverse complement strand
AAGCAATTTCTTATACCATAGGGCTCCATCTATGCTGCCTTGTAGCATACATTTTATTTATAGAGATATACTTTATAGCATGTATACATTCTGTATAAAAGGTTTATTTATAGAATGTAATCAGAAAAGTCGAATTGCACAGAGGAGTTCTTGAAACAGCGTGCTTTTTTCTTCCAAAGAGGAATTTGTGCGAAAAAGGTCTATCCTAGCAACCGGCGCTCGCAGAGGAAGTGGCTCTTGATAAAAAGTCTTTTCTTCCTTAATAATAGTCGTCGTCCCGCGGGCTCCCAGGGAGATGCGGGGCCAGGAAATGGTAATTATCTCTGCGTCCACATAGGAAATGATATACGGCCGCTTTCTTGTAGTCCTTTTTCATTATCCTGATTGGTGAGATTTTCCTGCAGCAGCTCACAGGCGCTTTTTATCTCATGTGGGAAGCATCGCCACGACAGAAACGAATATGGAAGGTTTCAAATCCCTATTTCATAACTCCATACGTGGTCATATATCAATGTAGGGGCATTGCCGAGTGAAACTGAAGATTATTACCAGTTCTTTCTTTTGCAGCACACACATGAAATGGAGGACATTCATAAGAAGTACTTACTATTATGGATATAACTATTTTGTGTCTAGTAGTAATAACTACTCACTAAATGATTGCACTGATAAATGTACGACTTATTGAATGATTTTTAATAATAACTACTGTATATTTTTATTACTGCTTACTCTATGGTGTTCATTTTTATGATAGTCGACATATGCCGGCGTCGTTTTTCCTAGTACGGTTTGAGGTATTTAAGATGGATTCACTCTAAAGCGTACTACTCAGTTAGCATGGACAACCTGATGTGGTAGTGCTCTAACCTTCAGGTACCACAAGCTTCGTCCGAAGATCCTGCCGGTGGCATGGATGATTCTTGGTGGTTCGGAATTAGTAGATTTGTTGTAGTTCCCTTTCTAATTAGCTCAAAAGTATGCACAAAATGATCGTAGAGCGACAAACTAAATTAAACCAGTTAACATGGATTTAAGATCTCAAAAAGCTGTTAGCGAATCAAAAGTCTGACTTGACAAAAGATGAGGTTTTCCTGATATATGCTATCTTAAGAATCTAGCTTAAACTGAGCGGATCTGGAGTCCAACAACGGAGCTCATTTGCTTGCATGGAACTTGTCCATCGAGGGCTGCGTCACGATCATTACTTTTTGAAGCAAAGACTGTAGCAGAATCGGCCTGGAGATTTCTTTCTTTTGCACCAGCTCGTTGCTCCCAAGTTGCAAAGTTTTTTATATCTGCCGTTAAGAATTAAGTTTTCTTTTCTTTAAATTTAAAATCAAGAAAATTGAGTTCATAGATATTTTTATTAAGTAATTTTTTGTACACTTCTTATTTAATTATTATACTTAATACTATGATTAAAACATTTCAATGGATTTTGAACAGTTTACTAGCAATTGCGTACTGCAAGTTTGATAAATAGTTGAAGCATTTCCTGCTTTATTTTGTCCCAATAGCAAAACAGCAGGCAAAAGATAATGATATCTAAATAAAATAATGATGAATAGGTCTTACTCTCTTGACAAGCACAACCGAATACATCATTAAGTGAAGTTTAAATTAGAATTCATGTCATATTAAATGAGTGAATATTGCTACGTGTTTCCCACCCCTGTTTTCTAAAGAATTAACGAATAACAAATATTGCAGCAAAAATGTCTCAAATGTCCAATTCTCTCAAAAACCGCAATCACTCATTAATGTGATTTTTTGGTAACGACTTGTGCAATTTCCTGTTGTACAGAGCCACGTATCCTCCCTATCACAAACAGATTCAGTATTAATTACTCAGCTGAAAGCTTCGTTTTTTTTTTTATGGATCCAATTTTTATGAAATTTAGTATTTAATAATTTAATAAGGAACAGCAATTTTGTTTAATATTTTAGGTTTTGTATCGTATTTTGAAGTAAAAACGAGATTTTAATACTCAGATTTCTGATTGTTAAAAACGTTTATTTTTATTTAAACGTTTATTTTATGGGGTAGTGTTACTCGTTACCGTAGTCTATCTTTTAAGCGCGGCCTGATGGCCAATTGGTTAACGCTCTGGTCTTTGGTACCACAGGCTCCAGGTTCAAATCCTGGCGACAGTATGGATGTTTGTGAGTGCTTCGGAATCCACTTTTAAAATGTAGGTCCCGGTCTGTTTAGCCCTCGTGTGAACAAGATGACCGAAGAGCGACGAACCAAACCTATCTTCAAGCAACACGTGTCTCCTAGGTAATGCTGAGTAACGTCGGTGCAGCCCCCTTTGCTGATGGCATAAAAGATGAACTGTCTCTGTATTGCCAGCTCCATTAGAACAACAAAATCAATTTCATACGGAAGGTTTCTTTTGTTTTAAATGTAGGAAAGCATTGCAATTTTATTGAAACATACAATAATTTGTAGAAGATTATTTCTTTTAGTCAAACTCGCGCAAAAGAATAAGACAAGGAAAAATTAAAATGTCTATATCATAGAATAACTAACAGCAGAAATGTTCTTTTATTAACATATTATTGGGCCTAAAGTAGACTAAAATTAAATTAGTTTAGAAATTTTGAAATGGACTTAAAAAAATAAACTTTGCCAAAATATTTCTTTCGTCTTTTAATTCGTTTGTCTCATTTTCACAATTATTCTTGAAATGGTTTTATTTTAATGAAAATATCAACGGTTTAGCGCAGAGGTGGTCAACCCGCGGTCCGCCTTGAACATTTTCCCGGCCCACGAGACTTATTACACTTTTACAAAATATATTTATTTTAGAATGGCCAAAGGAGTGGAAACCAATGTATTACAAAAATACATCATGTGTGCATCCCTCTGTTCAAAAAACTGCCGAAAGGATGAGAAAAATTGAAGTTTGATTTTTAAATAATATTCTATATATTTTATATAAACAAATATCGCATTCGTAAAATAATCATTTTTAATGATTTCATTTTTAGTGTACTATATTTCTTTACAATGGGCGTTTAGTATCGTTATTATTATATTATCTATGTAAGAATAATAGTAAACACAATAGTAATAACTCGTTGTGTTTCCATTTTCTCTCCAAAAGAATGTCTACAATGGGTCTCAATCTAATAGGGGGATATATAATTTTATAGGCGGCCCACTGAAGTTAGGATGCATGTCCAAAGTGGCCCGCAAGGTCATTTCGGTTGGTCACCCCCTGCTGTAGTATATAGATTTTATCGTAGGCCTGGAGACTAGCATCTCCATTCATGAACATGGATTTTATTGTATGAATGGAAACTGTAGTACATCAATTCATCAAGCCATAGTAGATCGATTTCATTGTATGTGCGGATATTTGTGTCTTAAAAATACAGATTTTACTTTTCTACAGT
The DNA here is from genome assembly GCA_021605095.1 of Caerostris extrusa. Classification (NCBI taxonomy): domain Eukaryota; kingdom Metazoa; phylum Arthropoda; class Arachnida; order Araneae; family Araneidae; genus Caerostris; species Caerostris extrusa. The sequence goes on along the minus strand of BPLR01011587.1, from coordinate 119,553 downwards.
GGGGCCTGAATGGCCGAGTGGCTAGCGCTCGGTACCATAGGTTTCGGGTTCGAGTCCCGGCGGTGCCACGGATGTTTGTAGTGGTTCGAAATCCACTTTAAATCGTAGGTCCCGGTCCTAATAGGATCGTAGAGCGTTGCGGGGGCATTGTGACTCCGCGTCCGTGGCTTACCTTCAAATTACACACGCCGCCTGGGTAATGCAAAGTGAGTACGTCTGTGCAAGACCACGCTGTCTATGTGTTTGCCGGCTGCATTAGAACAAAAAAAAAAGAAAGAAAACTTTTCTAAAATGTATAAAAATTTGTTTCGTTTTCAAAACTGTATGGAACAAGAATAAAGAATGATTAACATTTCTATCAACTGAAAAATATTTATAGTGAGGTTAAGATTTATGAAAAGAAAAATAATCATAAAAAAAAAAGAACGTAAATTGTCAGCATTGTAATTAATAGCGTTCAATAAAAAATAACATCGAAAGTTACCTGAAATATTACCAAAATGTTCCCGCTGAACCATTAATATTTTTTTAACCTGCTATCATTTAACCTGGTGGAGAATGCGACCCGCAACTAATCGATGTTTTGTGTAAAATTTCCGCAAGGTTGAAATTTTCTCACGTCTCGATATGCGGCCATCTTCTTCCATGTACCAATTTGTCTGATGAATTAGAATCATATAAAAATAAAAGAATTAAATAAAATAAATTACATAAAAAAAGTGTTCTTGCTAATAATTTAGTTGTTCTTACTTACGAGGTTTTTTCAATTCCTATGAATGAATTAGTTTTTATTTCTATTTTTTTAAACCTTGAAAACTATTGAGAACTATTATATTAAAAAAAAAAATATTTTTTTCAGTGTTTTATTAGTAAAATTTTAACCGATGGCAACCTTTATTTTTGAAGACGATTATTTTTTTCGTTATTCGAAAAACATTCTCAATAATTTATAATTTTAAATCGTAAACAAAATTATTTGTAGTTATTCTTTTAATTTTTAATTATTGAATTATTACGTATAATATTGTTTCGAACTTCGAATTATGAATGTTTTTCAAGTCCTATGTATAATTTTATTTTTATTTCTATTTTTTCTACCTTGAAAACTATCTAGAACTATTATATTAAAAAAAATAACTTTTTTTCAATATTTTATTAGTAAAGTTTAAACCGATGGCAACCCTTATTTTTTATATCTGCCCAGACGATTTTTCGTTATTCGTAAAACATTCTGAGTAATTGATAATTTTAAATCGTAAACAAAATTATTTGTAGTTATTCTTTTATTTGGAATTACAACGTACAATATTAATAAGATTTTCGCCGTTTAAAAAGTAAGTAAATGTTATTTATAGTTACTCGATTTATTTTGAATTATTACATATAATATTAATAAGATTTTTGTCGTTTAAAAAGCAAGCAAATATTATTTATAGTTATTCTATTTATTTTGAATTATTACGTAGAGTATTAATAATATTTTCGCAGTTTTGAGAATATTATTTCGGAACGTAAGAGTTTTTTTTTTTTTTTTTTTTTTTATTCAATTCGCTTTTTAATTGAATCATATTCTGCAAAAACTGTCTGTGTTGAAATAAATTTAATACCGATTATTGAGTACTCCTTAACCTCCTCATCATAAATTCATATATAAAATGGGCGATTATTAATTGGCTGCTTAAGTTTAGCATATAGTAAAAATAAAGTTTCTAAAAATTAAATAAATGGTACTCGTAAAAATTAAAAATACTAAAAAATAAATAAAATAAAAGTAAAAAATAAAAGAATTTAAATCAAAAATTCGGTACAATGAGGAACCCGTTGTCGATGCCATAAAAATATTTGAATAAGATTAAAATGTGTGATTGCTGAACGTGTGGGCCGTAACGATGCATCTGTAATAAAAGCATTATAATACCACCTTCCCCCCCCAAAAAACCGGCCGAGCTCAGAACCAAAGTTGTGGCATTTTATTTCTTTTTATAGTTTAGATTTTGTTAAATCTCGGGTAGAAAACACATTGTTTTAAATCGGCAAATAAGGTGATAATTTTTTAACTTATGTGTTTATCCGTATTTCAAAAACCACATTGATTCATGACTTGCATGTTTTTATATTCTGCAATTTGAATGCGTGAAATATTTCGAATTCTTTTGTCTTATTTATTTGCCGTTGTGGTTTTCAATAACTGAATAAATTTCTTTTTTGTTCTTGTAGGTGTGTGAAGAGGAGCGCTGCCAAGACGAAGTCTTTCCCCTAGCCGTCAACTGTCTAGATAGGTTCCTCTTAATGGTCAGGGTGGACAAAAGTCAGCTGCAACTCCTAGGTGCCGTGTGTCTCTTCCTGGCCTCCAAACTGCGTCAGAGCAGGCCCCTGACCGCAGAAAGACTGTGTCTGTATTCAGACCACTCAATATCCGTTGTACAGTTAATTGTGAGTACCACTATTCATTTTTAATCTTTTTGGATTGAGACTGTATTTATTATAGCTATCTGTCTACAACAGGGGTGACCGACCCTTGGCCCTCTTTGAACATTTTTTAGCCTCTGAGATGTATCACACTTTTACAATATATATATTATAATGGCCAAAAAGTAGTGAAAATCAATGTATTAAACAAATATATTATCAATGCATCCATCTATTCAAAAATGACCTGTCGAAAGGATGAGAAAAATTAAATTAATCATATTTTTGATTTTAAAATACTATTCTTGCGACTATAGGACAGATAGTGCCTGGTTTATGGGTGAGTTCGCAGAATAATTCAATTGTATTCTGCGAACTCATGAGGCTCACGCATCTTGGAAATGTAATATAACGGGTTGTAATATGAATATAAAAATGTCTATAGTGGGTCTAAATCTAATAATTTTATAGGCGGCCCACGGAGCCTTTCCAAAGTGGCCCGCAGGATAATTTGGGTTGGCCACCCCTGGATTAGAATATTGTTTTTAAGGACATAATATTCTGTGAGACATTAATTCTTTTTCTGACGGTAAACGATTTCTTTAAATATATAAATATATTTTCTTTTATTCAGAAAGTTTCTTCACTTTTCTTTATTCTCTACGAATAAATTATTCCTTCTAAAATGAAACTTTTGGCTTCCCCCACCCGTTTTTGTTTTATTTTGAGAATATTCCAAAATGGTGCGACCTTGGATATCTTGATGCGATGTGTTTTTTATGAGGCGGTTAAATGCCTTTTCTGCACAACGAAATGCACGAAAAAGAGCAGAAAAAAAAAAAAACTACTTAAAACAAAAAAATAAACCAAACACTTGCTCCTTGTTGAAGTGCGTCTTAACTTTATGGCCGATCTACTACGTCATAATCCAGTTCCCGCCATAAGAATATTCGAATCAAAAATAGTGGTAATAAAGAAGATAAAAGTATTTGTTAATTGATTTTGATGGACGCAAAATGGCATAAATCTGCTCAGGTGTAAAAAAGAGAACAAAAAGTTGGCTTTCTTTATTCCCGCGACAATAGCCCTTGCGCAAGATGCTTCTGATGGTATTTATGCCATTTTATTTTTAGAACGTTTTTTTTTTTTTTTATTCTCTTTGCTGCTGGCATCGCGAATAACAAACAAGTGAAGGAAATGATAGGTTAGAAAAGGATACTAACTGATGACACTTGCCATTTTTATTCTGTGTTACAATGTTGCCGCTGCCTTCTTTCTTTCCATCATCATCGTCCCACGGAATAATGATCTGCACCACTTGTGGACGGACTCGAAGGTGCGGATCTCATAATAAGGAGTGGACATCGCTGCAGAAAAAGAAAAAGTAGGAGATAAAAGTAATGCGAAAGAGGCGGTGCTGCAAAAAAAAGGTGTAAGACGGCGTGCAGAATAAAAATGTTTTGATGACTGACTTCCTGTGGGAATAGGTCCTCTTGCTGCTTCGGTGGTCCCCGTTCTTTTTGCGTCATGGGAATATGTCTGACCGTTTTTCCCTGTATAAGTGTCATTCCGACTCTCAGCGGAGGGGCGGTCACAAAGTGCGCGCGGAAACAATGGTGATCAATCCCAACATGCTGGCAACTGGCGTACCCATAGGGTTAGATCCCTTAACCTCCTCGTCTTAATTCATATACATATTTGCAATTATAATGGCTGCTTAAAATTGGTAAGGGATAAAAATGAAGTTTCTAAAAATATAAAAATGGCAGTTTTTAAAAAATGAAAAGTTAAAATTGAAATTGAATTTAAGTTACAAAATTCGGTACAATGAGGGACCCGTTGTCGATGCCATAAAACTATTGAGTATGATTAAAAATTGAGATTGCTGAACTTGTGGGCCGTAACGATGAATCTGAAAGTAGAAAACATTAATACCCCCCTCCCCTTCCCCCAAAACAACAACCAGGGACATCGTTTGGACAGTTTATAAGATGAAACGCTGCAGCACCATCTGGTGGCAAGTAACTAAAAAGCGGATAGCACGAACATATTTTCCATACTGGGATACATATTAGTACCCATTTTCATAGCGATGGGTTGAGCTGCACAGAAGTGGATAGACTGCAGCACCCTCTGGTGGCGACTTACAACAAAGGGGAACAGCATAAAAAAAATCTGTCAAACATACAAAAATCTCATCCAAATCGGTCAAGCCATTTAGGAGGAGTTTAGTGACGTGTATAAGAGTTATATCGATTGCAGCGCCACCTATCGGGTCCCATTGTGAATCTAAACCCTCCAAGGGAGCCACTCAAACACACGCATAAAATTCGGTCAACATCGGTCTAGCCGTTTAGGAGGAATTCAGTGACAAACGCATGTACTGAAGAATCATATACATATAATGATTGGTTAATTGCTTGCTTGTAGCAAGTATAATCTTATAAGAAGAAAAACCTCTTAAAACTTAATCCTATTATCAGTATTGATAATGGAGTAATTGTATCTAAAGTTGAATGATAATAACTTTCTCGATTAGTCTCGATTGATCCAAAAATACTTACCTCAGGAAGATCTTATCTCATGGCAATATTTAGTTTAGAATTTCCACTGATCCGATAACCATAAATGAAATATTCAAATAGTATCAAATTAAGTCAATTCTCATGTTTAACTACATCAGCAGTGTTTATTTGTGATTCGTCACAAATCAAATAGATATTCATTTACAAAGAATGCGTACAATGTGAAAAACATGTTTCCTTCTCAGTTAAGGTTATGATTTAATTGAGATAATGGATAAAACCCTTGGAAAAACTTGATGTGCATCAAACTGATTTTCGTGCTCATTTATCCATTCCAGTCTCATCATGTCTTAATAGATCAGCGGTGGTCAACCCAAATGATCTTGCGGACCTTTTTAGAAATGCATCCAAACTCCGCTCAAAACTAAATGATATATCCCCACATTAGATTGAGACCCACCCTATTTTTGGGAGTGAAAAATGGATACAGAATGTGTTACTATTTTTGTGTTTACTATTATTAACACAGATACAATAACAATAATGAATCGAAACGCACATTGTAAAGAACAATTGTTTGGTCAGCTATGTTGTGTTTCACTTTTAACGTTTCGTATTGGTTTATTTATTTTTAAATTGCTTTCACAAGCTATTCTTTATTGGTTTATTTAAATTAAATGTTTTTGTAAAATGGTTTATAATTTATAATTTTAATTTTTTATAATTATTAGTTTTTTTGTCAATAATTTATTTTCTAATCATGTTCTGCGTAATTTTTACATATAAAAGAAATATTGAACGAATTAATCCCTTATTCTCTCCAATTGTATGAATTTCTACTGTTATCCCGCCATTTCTATTGTTTTCCTAACAATTGTGTCACGCGTTGGATTAGAATATTTTGATGTTTAAAATTATGCGTTAGTTATAGTTATTTTATTAAAATTATAGTAATTTTCCATTATAACCGGTCATTTGCATATTGTTGGCGTTTGTATTTTTATTTTCACTGTAAAATATCGTTTGTATTCTAATTTCGTAAAAATGAATGTGCAAACGATGTTTTATGATCTAAATAAAAATCGTTTGTATTATTTTTATTCTAAATAAACTGTTCTAATTTATTTTCATTATAAAAGATCGTCTGAATTTTTTTTTATTCTAGATTTTAACTATGAAATTTCTTAAAACATATTTATTATTTATAAGTTATAAAAAGATAATTTATTATTTATATAATTTATTTATTGTAAAAATTATATATTTTCTTAAAAATGAATCTGCAAACGATGTTTTATAATGTAAATAATGATCGTTTGTGCTATTTTTATTATAAGAAAAAACTTTTCTAGTTTATTATTTTTTTTTTAAAGATCGTCAGAACTTAGATTTTAACTACGAATTTTCTTATAACATATGTTGGAACAGTGTTTACAGGAACAGTGAACAGAACATATGTTCTTAGAACAGTGTTGGATATTTTATAGCTGAACAAAACTATTTAAATATTCTTAATGGAGTCTATTCCTTCGAAATCGCCTTATAAGTAAGAAATCTCGGCGAGTGACGGCCCCCGTTTTTCCGTCAAGGACGCCAAAGTAACTAGCTTACTTCTTTCAAACAAAAAGCCGCCGAAGTGCAGTCGACTTTATTTATATTTATATCTTGAGGTCAACGCAATGAGATTTTCTGCATGAGACACACAACTTTCCACAGTATCTCTGCGGATTAGAAATGCTGCTTTTTAGCGCTCGCGCCCGCCCCTCCGTAAATGTATGTTTATCTCGTTTTCTAATCTCTCCCATTCCCCCACCGATTCGCATTCTTTCGGGCTGGTTGTTTGCGTTCCTTTTTGACTGAAGATGTTTGTAATAAATACAGGTGTCTCTTGCGAACTGATATGTTTCAATTGTGAGCACCGACGTCTTTTTTTTTTTTTATTTTCAAGGGGATAGGATACATATGATTGATCAAAACTAATGACTTTTGCATATCTAGTTAAAATTTTATACTCTTAATACCAGGTCGGGGAGGGGTGTCTAGAGGTCAAGTTGTATAGGGAGGATGTATAGGGAGTCTAGTTATTAATATAGGGTAGGGGAGGGAGGTATTTAGTTATTAAGTTTGGAAAATAGAATTTGAAATTTTAAAAAAGTTTCAAATTTGTGTTATTATGTTATAATTCAATTGATTTTGAAAAAGTAATGTTTATATATTTTTCGTTACTTTAAAATATTTTTTGTAGTTTTCTTAATTTGGAAAAAAAAAGAAAAATTAAGCCATCTTATGCATCTGTGAAAATGTAATTCTGACTTCCATTGAAGAACTAGAACTAGAGAACTTGATTGGTACGACATGTTTCGTGTTCGAGTCTCGGCCTTCTCGAAAGTTTGTCTTCTATTCGATTTGCACTGAATGCTTTGATGTGTCAAACAACGAACCAAACAGTCGCCTTTCTAAACTTTGGAAGAGAACTAAGTACTATCGATGATATCACGAATTACATTGATAGCGATAATTTCGGAACGAAATTACACCCTATCTCAAGAGATTTACGAAGCTTTCAATTCAAATAAGGGACACTATCGCAAATCGATAAGACAAGAGAAAACAATATGCCGATCAACATCGTAAACCAGCTCCTGTATTGAACAGTGGAGACCAAGTCTACATGAATCTTCATCCCATCAGTAATGCTGCAAAAGGAAGAATGCTAAACTCATACCCCATCGTGATGGACTCCGTGATGCCAGAAGAGTGGACTTAGTGGTGCCATCCTATCACAAAGATCCCCCTCTTCCTATGAAATTGCAAGTTTAGATGACATTCGAGCGCCTATTAATGTTGAACATGCTTCAGCTTTAAAACATTTTGCCAGATTCCAGTACACTTTTTCTGGTGTATTCCCAATGAAAAAACTTGTGGTCGACCTCCCTAGGTGCTCGACAGATTGTATATCCAACGATCTCTGCAGAGGCATGCCGGCCAATTGGCTAGTGCTCTGGTCTTGGGTACAACCGGCTCCAGGTTCAAATCATGGCGGTGGCATGGATGTTTGTGAGTGCTTCGAAATCCACTTTAAATCGTTAGATCCCGGTCTCATAGAATCGTAGTGGGGGATAATCTTACACCGCGTCCGTAGCTAATGGCATTATTGGCAGCATTGTATTATTAGGGTCTGGTGGTATTGTTATACGCACGGGTAACGACGCAATGGGTAACGTCGGTGCAGCTCTTGCTTAAGACATGAAAGATAACTGTCTCTGTATTTGCCAGATGTATTAGAAAAAAAAAAAAAAAAAGATTATTTTAGTGCAATGAGCGCATATGATTGTCCGGGTAGCGATTAGTGCCCAATGAAAAAAGAAAGAGAGAAAGAAAAGGGCGGCCGTCAGCGTTTTTCCTGTGAAGTGCAGCTCCTTAATCAGCGGGGCGCTGACGGAAGGACGGCTCGCACCCCGGAGTCTAGAGAATCGGAAACCCAAAGCTTTCTCACCGTGATAAGCAGTCGGCAAAACAAATTCATATTTCCGTCAACTTTCTTCTCCTTCTTTCTCTATCGGCGAAATCGGCCTTCCCACAAGTCTTCTTATCGTGCAAATAGTTCGGAATCGCGCTGCCCAAAGGTGACGCAAGGGGCTCTTCTTTTTTTCTTCTTTTTCTATCCGTGGGTCCCACGCATATACGGTGTCGGTCAGAACTCAGTTGGCGAGCGGTCAAGAAATCCTATCTCTTTGGGCCCAGTGTTTTTCACTTAGTATCTAAATTGAATGCGATTCAATCTGCTGTTTGATTGAAATGAAGATTTTATTGAAATGTGTTCAGTAATTTATCTAATCTCTAATTCTGATGCTGATGACTCACTTTTGTGCCTCTTCTCACACACTTTGTCATCGGGTGCGGGATTTGTCATTAGCTTCAAGACGAAAAGTTACATTCTTGCCAAATATGTACGACAGGGGTGGCCGTAACTTTTACTAACTTATTTAAAACTAATGTTTATAATGCAAAATTTCAGAATTTGAATCTGGAGCCCCAATTATTCAATTTCTGACGACATAGTTGTAAAATGATTGATCATGCATACCACACATAGAAATAATGTTGTTCTAATGCAGCTGGCAATACAGAGACAGTTTATCTTTATGTCATTCAGCAAAGGCTCACCGTTGTTACTTGACACGTGTTACTTAATGATAGGCCACGGACACGAGTCATATTACCCACATAACGCTGTACAATCCTATTAGGACGGGAACTATGGTTTAAAGTGGATTCGAACTACCACAAACATCCATGATAACGCGGGGACTCGAACCCGAAACTTGTAGTACCGAGCGCTAGTCACTCAGCCATCAGGCCTCACATAGAAATAACAAAATAAATACAATACAAAACAACAACAATATTACAATCAGTCTGATGTAGTTTGGTATTTCTAATATATTCGCGGCAATAAAAAAAAACTGTACAATATAAAACAACAATAATACAATCAATCTGATGTAGTTTGGTATTCCTAATATATTTGCGACAATACAAAACAAAACATCAACAACAATACAACCAGTCTCACGTAGTTGGTATTCCTAATATATTTGTGACAATACAAAATATTTTAATAGTTAAATACAAAATAGTTTCATGCTTAACAAAATGTGCATACTAAAAAAAAATATATCACTTTAGCCATATTTATGATATATTGTAAAAACGTCAGTACGTTTGATATTTTAAGATGAATGTCATTTGTTCTTCGTAGCAAAGGGGAAAAAATAATAGTACACAAAGATTTGTACTGTATTACACCAGTGCAAGACATTCACTGCCCTATGCTGTCCACAAGACATTTCAGCGTGCTTCTTTATCTCGCGAATGAGGTTATATCACTTTTCTAATTCAGAGGACTCAGATATAGAAGCCGGGTGACCATGAAATGGCGCGTTACCCTTTCTTCCAGTCTCACGGTAATAAAGATGAAAAAAGAACGCGGGGGCTATGCGAAAAGGAAGAAATAATAATAATGGGAAGGAGAGAGAGAAAAAAAAAAAAGAATGTGAGAGAAAGAAGTGTTTTTGGTTCGAGTCCTTCGCCACTTGAAAGTGCGGCGTTGGGAAAACTGAGTAGTAACTGTTTTGAAGCAGGATAAACCTGTTAAAGATGGGTCTGACCTTTAAAGGGAAATAGAGGTCAAGGTTCGATACAGACGGCTTTTTGTCGATGGGATCGGGTGGTGAGAGACTTTTTCGAAGCGGGCTGCCCCCTCTCCCCTGGAAATCGTTGGGGGGAGACGTATGGCTTGACCAGCTGTTCGATGTCAGTCGCCCACCAACATTTATTTATTTTTACCCTCATTCCTCTTTCTTGACATAAAAGGCTCTACTACGATAATACAAAAGTAGATCTGGTAGTGCAATTGCAGATTCTGAAAATGTATGGAAATTTTAGTCAGCTATTAGATCATTAATAGTTGTAATGATTAGTATATAAGGAAGTATTTAAAAATAAGTTGACAGTATCAGTATTATATATATATATATATATATATATATATATATATATATATATATATATATACATACATACATACATACATACATACATAATCATAATCATGCTTAACAGTTCACAAGATAACAATTTTTTGTTAACTCTTTAATCAGGGAAGGACCATCTCTACATCTTAACATCATAATGGTTGCACAATGTTCTTTAAAAAAAAGGGTGGTAAACTTCTTTGTTACACTTCGAGAAAACGTCCATATATTCCTATATCCTGATAATGTCAAAATAAAACACTACTGTGTTATGTAGTTTACTTGATTTACATTCAGTCGTCTTAGCCCTAAAACCACTATCATAACCAATTGGAATACATCATTCTAAACATATAATATAAACATCATTTTAATTGGTTATGATAGTATTTAACAAAGCTAAGACAATGCTGAACCTGTAAATAGCTATTTTCTAAACTACACTAATACAGCTAGTGTTTTATATTGGGTTTGACTAATATTAGTAGGGGCCTGATGGCCGAATACTAGCACACTGGCTCTCGGTACCTCAGGTTTCGGTTTCGAGTTCCGGCGGTGCCGTGGCATGCTTGTAGTGGTTCGGAATCCACTTTCAAATTACACGCACATTCTGGGTAGTGCTAAAAGAATAACAGCGGTGCAGTCTTGCTAATTGCATAAAGATTAAATGTGTCTGTATTGCCAGTTATATTAGAACAGCAACAACATCATTCTAATTGGTTATGATAGTGTTTACCAAAACAATGCCCAACCTGTAAATAGCTTTTAATTCAATAGCTATTTTCTAAAACTTCAATTTATATTGTGGGTTTGACTATTATTAGTAATGCCACCTATGGACGATTATTATCAGTAACTGTCAATCATTAAAATAAATGAGTAAAACTTGTGAGACACTATCATCATTCTTTGATATATTTAGCACGAAAGGCTTAGAAAAAATGGAATTGGCTTTTCTTTTTAATTCTTGTGCTGTCCACAAAAGAAGTCATCTGTTTTCTGAAAGGTGCCCGTATCGCACAGAAGGAAGGCTTCCCCACAATGGCCGAGACAGGTGCGCTGTTGAGAAAATGAAGTGGCGAAAAAAAACATACACAGATCCATTCCACCACCAAAATGAAAATAAACGAGGCCACGGAAAGGGGAGGGAAAAAAAAATCTTTATCCACGGCCGCCCCACTCGCTGCTGAAAAGCCCCTCCACCGTCAAAAAAGAAGGAAAAAAAAAAAAGAAAGAAATCTTTTTCGGACTGGGCGGTTTTTCCCATAGGAAGGCATCTAAATGGAGCAAAAATGCCGTGATCCCTTCTGCAAGGAGGAGGGGAAAAAAAAAATTTTTTTTTTTTTTAACCATCCAGAACCACCCTGGGAACCTGTTGCTGTTGCTTTCTCCCCATCTTCAATACCGAGAAGTATGGTTTGGTGGTGTGGGGTGCTCCCGTTCTTCCAAGCCAGACGGATCAACTTTCGTTCCTTTTCTTCTTCTGGGGTTGCCACAGGTTGAAGCCGGGGAGGAAAAAAAAAAAAAAGGAAAAACATTAAAAAATAAAAAAAAAAAAAGATAAGAGCGGAATTGTATGTTGGCATTCAAGACGAGAGAGGGTCCTTCAACGCTGCTGCGAGCTCTACTTTTGATTAATATTCTGCAATGCTCACCCAACTCCCACGATAGAGATGCAGATAATAATGAACGCTGTGAACAGATGCTTTTGCTTTGGTTTATTCCCGTTTCTTTTTAAAAGGGCAGATTAGGGTGTTGTAATCACTCTGATTTATTAGTGGCTGCTTGTTATATATCATCCACCTCGCCTCTCCAGAATAGGCCATCATTTATGGAAATTATTCAAATCGGAGTTTGGTCTGATATCGAATAGTTCATTATCTTACGCTTTTATTCGGATATCATCATCAGGCCAATTCATCAAACTGGGCAAAGTCAAACTTTTTATATATGTGAGAAATGGCTGTTTCGTAATATGTTTTGTGCATATCATTTATTTATTATTACTATTTGGTATATTTTTGAACTCTTACTGAGTATCTATTCATCAAATGTCTAATTAATTCGAGGAATTAGAAAAAGTTTTATTTACCATTGATTCCCGCTTGAACTATGCTGACCTTTTTATAATGTATAGGCTGGCATCATCCTCTTCCTCGTTTCCATTTTAGGAACTACCTGGTTCAATCACACACCCTATTATTACCGTAGCCATCCATAATTACACAATGCTATTACTATCATAATAACATGGTGTAAATATGGAAACTTTGAGTAGACTTTCTTGCTAGACTTCTAATTAAGCTTAAGTTGATTAGAAATCCCGAGGCCACTGTTAATAATCATGTATAGTTAAAAACTTCCTTGTTTTTACGACTACTGATTAGTTTTATTATAACCATATACTACTTGATCGTATAGTTGTATTATAACGGTGTACGGATTAAACCATATATTCTTCATTGGCGCAACACCTCCATGGTGGATCAAAGCCATCTTTGGCTACGCAGATTAAGATTAAGAACCTAATGGTCGTGTAACTAATCGGTGCCACATATTAAGCTACCAAATCTGTGGCACCGAGCGACAGAGCGCTAGTTACACGACCATTAGGTTCCATTTAACCATATATGACTATTATTATATTTCTTTATTTTATTATTCTACAATTGGTAGTTTAATCAACAATCTTGTATTATTAATCACATACAAAATACACTTGAGCATTAGGAAATACTTAAAAATTCTTAATGCTGGCAGGCAATTTCAATTAATACTGGAAAATATTTATATTTAACTACTTCCGAACGTAAACAACTCGTCAAGAAGGAAGCTGTAAACAGGAGGGAGTCCAGACCAAGAGTTCTTTATAGTCATACATCAACCCCCTCGAAACCCTACACCAGGGCTGCATGCCAAGGATGGCAATAAATCCGCCAAAGATCCTACTGCAATCCATTTCCAAATCACCGCTCCTGCTGCTCAACAATTCGCCCTCATCGGAACGCTCTTTTTGATGGTTTGCCGACACATCAGCCCCCCTCCCTTATTTTTCGAACGCACCCCCTTCCCCCTCCTTCCCTCTGGGTGTTTATCCATCTTTCCGCGATTGTGTTTCATTCCTTATCCTTTTTAGAGAGATCCTTTTTCCCTTATCCTTTATAGATCCATCAGCTCCATACTGAGTAAGGTAGTCTCCACTACCGATTTGCTAGTAGAATTGAATTCAGTTTTGCTGGAAAATTGGGTGTGGTTATCGCTTGGAATGCTCTTTGTCAGGCAGTCTTGGATACGTTTTCTCGTACTGTAGTACAAATGCACTGTATTCATAAAGGGGTGCTCCTGCTTGTACCTATTTCAGAGTTACCATCTTTTCTGAAACGATCTTTTACATCTATTATCGTTTGCAGCTTATACTATCTTGAATTTTCGTTTTACAGTGGCCTGTATAACAAAATTACCCTGTGATTATTTTCAAAATTGGGGAACGGGTGTACCTCCACATCTTAATTTAATTAAAACATTAGCACTAAAAAATGAGATTGCTTAAATTACTAAATAAATATAAGAAAAATAAAATAATTGAAATTTAAGAAAAACATCTCTTGCTTTGAGAACCATTAAAGCAAGAGACCGAAAAAGCTAAAGCTATCGGTACAATTAGGAGTCCGTTGACGATGCCCCAAAAAATAAAAAGTTAAAAGTTGAAATAAAAATTTTAAGTTAAAAATAAAAATAAAATAAAAGGAATTTAAAATTAAAACAAATAAGAGCAAAAGATACATAAGTACATTAAAATTAAACATATACAAAAAGCGAATAACATACAAAATACAATCTTCAATTTGTTCTTGTGTTCGGCTGCAGATTACAAAATTTGTTGCTAACGGATGATGAATTTTAAAAACAGTGGTAAACTGTAGTTTTTACTATATTTCAGTAAGGATGTTCTTAATTTTATGTAATTGATAAACATTTCCAATTCCGTATATGCAAAAACCGTATGCCTTTTTATCCTTGTGGAACAATTGCAGAGGTTTAAACTATATGAATTGACTGATTGCACCCGTGTTATTAACGCCGTCTCTCGTTCTTTGCAGAGTTGGGAACTGCTGGTGCTGAACACGCTGAAGTGGGACCTGGCGGCCATCACGCCCTTCGACTTCGTGGGGCACATCCTGAAGAGGCTGGGCATCACGAAGGGCGACAAGCTGATCAGGAGGCACGCACATACCTTCATAGGACTCTGCACAACTGGTGAGTACTCCCTCTAGTACTCATCTCTGATGCACCCAAACGTAAGTCTCTTCCTCTCTCTGATTATACACTAGGTCTGAGTTTCTTTTCTTTTAGCTATTCTGTGTTTAGCCAATCCCAGATTCAGTCCGTCCAATGATTACCAGCAAAGCAAAAGCATTAAAATTGCGTTAAAAGCAAAACATTCATTACAAAGCAAATGGCTTAATGTTGACTCCCACCTGACGGCACTTCCTGCAATAACTATTCTTGCATTTACATGCTGTCATAATCGCCATCCTCCTCGTTTACCGCGCAATGAATTCGAACCTGCGCGTTTTTTAGTGAGCATCAGTGAGCTATTGATGTATATCGACGATTGGAGGACACTGTCTTCCTGGAGTATTTTTAGGGGTACGCTGTCTTGCATTAGTGGCGTACCCGAAAAATTCCCACCAGTCAGCCTGAGTGGGGGATGTGTATGTTGTCGCAATCGCCATTGAGTTACAATCTTTAGATATATTATCACAATCTTTAGATATGTTGTCACAATCAGCATCGAGTCTCCGTTTCTACAAGTAGTGAGTCCAGTCCTCTCTGATTATAGTGCCCTCTTCAGGTTCGCTATGAGCGTTTTCATTGGATTACTGGATCTTTCATTGAATAACTTCTCCAAACGTAATCGGTACACAATTTGTAAACATAATTGAATATTTTAGCGTATTGCTAGCTGATTCATGCACATTGCCGACGTTATGTAAGCATTCGTTTAAAATTGCTTAAGCGAAGGTCTTTTGAACAACAACAAAAAAAATGTTGTTTCAACTATGCATAGGAAAATTATATTATGATTGACAAGTACAAAACAAAATTGTAGATTAAAAACACGGGGAAAAAATGCATGAGAGAACATTTTTTTTTGTGTGTAAATGGTTCACAGTTCTGTAAATCCAGCATCTTTTTTGACTCTTCCATAATTGTGGGTTCCGCATAGGGTCGGCTTATTTTGTTGTGAAAAGAGAGAGAGGGGGATTGTATGGGTTTAGAAAATGCGCGCCCCAAAGCGAAAATAAACCACTCATTGACAACTGGTCAGCTTATTAACTTTGCCTGCCAAATTATGTGTTGGATAGCGAGTTTTCGAAAAACACGATCGTTTCAGGAATATAATGGTTTTATTTATGAGATGCTGAGGTGTGTATAATGGCTGAAAGAGCCGCATTTTTGCCATGCTGGTTAAGAATTAACATTTTATTGGAAATACAACAGGATGCTAATACAAGGCTAATCTAGAATTTATCTGGAATCAAAATATTAGTATTCATTTCATGATTATTTAATTTTAATTTATTTGAAAATAAAAATGTTGTCTGTATAGTTCAAAATTAAACTATCAGTGGCGTTCCCTGGTTCGTACGTAACTCTACCCTTCACAACGATCCTAATATTGAAACTACAGGCACCCATATTACTAAACTTTCTAGGAAATTATTTTTGTATTATAGCAGTAATGCGATCATTAAAGCTGAAACCATATTGTCCTTTTTTATTACTCGTTTTCTGGGCAATATTCTTCATTATATTTACATTACTCTTTTTTTCCACATCAAGCATTTTCTCTGAATTTTTTTTTTATTCATGTTTTTTATATCCAAACTCTATTATTTCATTTTTAATTCGAGCTTCGCGATCAGTTACTCTTCTAAACTATCCAACCTAGTAGCAGTCTTATTTCTGATTTAAATATGAAATTTTGACCAGAATTTTCTTTCGCGTACAGAATGATATAAATCATTCTGGACAATGACATTGATTTTAAAAAGTGACATGTCTTTTCGGCTTAATTGGGCACAAAGCAACGCGCCGTAATAACTGTGAAATCAATTACCAATGAACGAGGATAATGAAGTTTTCTATGGGGAAGTAAAGAAGAAAAGAAAAGGTAAATAGCGATGTCCTCGGGGAAGGATGTGCGGAGAACATTAGCAAATCCACCGCCGGCACAGGAATCCAAGAACTGGTTTTTTGAGTCTGTTGTTAGATCTACAAATTACGAGGCACATCGGCGAACATCTCCCCCAGAAGTGTCGGCATCCATTGATTCTGGTCAAGTGAGGTCCTCTGCGAGACACGGCCTTAACCACCGACTTAGTCTAGCACTCCAAATTACCAACGTCCTTACATCCGGCTACATATGAGGAAAGACCCTTCGCTTCGACCCCTCTCTCTTTCATTCCGCGTCTCTCTCATTTATTTCTTGTTATTTTTTATCATCATCACAGTACAGATTATTTCTTTTTTTTTTATTATTATTATCGTTTGCCTGCGCCCTCCCTCTGCGTTTCTCACGATCCCTGGGGATCACATTCTTGCGCCAGTGGGCGTGTCCTCTGGAAGAAATCATACTCCACCTTTGTCACGGAGGGCTCTCCGCTGATTGGCGAGGATTATTTTTAGTGGGGTGTGGTCATCTCAAGATGTGATGCCACCACGCCAAACGGAATATTAATGCCACGGTATTACGCTTGTTGTGTCGGTCCCCTTTGATTGCTGCTGTTGTTGTTTCGGAATTTAGCGCCTCGTTTGTATCCTGTTAAGTGGTGCGTCGACGTTGATCCTTTTTGGAAGGTGTGGTTTTTGTCTTGGTGTCGTGTCACTGTTATGAAGGCGGCATGAATTCACCTTTCTAAAATAATGATATATAGTGGATTATGTGCCAAGTGATGGATTATCGCTATGCAAAGACCGGTGAAAATGACTGGATTACCTTTCTGTTGTTCATTGAATTACAATAATCATCCTTAGATTTAAAAGTGTAATTTTTTCATAGAATCTCCCTTGAAGTTGATTTTAAAAAGCATTTGAATGATACAGAAAAGACGGCTCTAAAATATTCTGTGACCAAAGGCTGTATACGGTAAAATCAGTCAATGTTACACTGTAGCCGTTTTCTTTTTCATTGAAACTCTGATATATTGGAAAGGTTGGAAGTTCATTGGAAAGGTTGATCATTGACAATGTAGTTCATTAGAAATCTAGTAATCACATCATTAAAAGAACCTACTATCTTGCATTCGCGTACAACGAATCACATTACAACATTTATTGGCGAAAACCTTTTTTCCCCTACATCAAACTGTAGCGATATCCGCCCTAAGAACTCTAGCAGCCCAATAAAATTGAGCCTCGGTAAAAGAGTTAAAAGTCACAAAATCAAGTGCAGTGCCTATTGTCAAATGTAAAAAGTCCGTGGCTTCACCCGACGAGCACAGACATCATGAGTAGCTGCACCAAAATCATGTCCTATCGAGAGTCGGGATGGGTGATGAAACAAGTCTATTCCACGTTTTTATCTGTGTGTACATATATCCAAAATCGATTGAAATGTTAGCTTTTGCTACGCTGATTAAAAAAGTGTCCAGGTCCAAATTTGTTATTTCTCATAATCTGTCACTCCTTAAAATCTTTCATCATTGAAAGACTGAACGAATAGACGATTGAATGATTGTAATTTGGCTGTAATAATTCTATCAAAATAGTGTTCTCATTTTATTATTTATAAAGTAAAAAAAAAAAAAAAAAAAAGCATAGTTGATCTTTCATTATAACTTCTAAATTTGACTGTTCTTGAAAATGTAGACCAACTGAAAGTAATTAAACAGGTTTGGTTTGTCGCTCCACGGACATTTTGTGCGCACTTTAGGCTCATTAGACCGGCACCTACAGTTTAAGCCTGTGGTTCCAAAGGCCAGAGCGCTAGCCAATTGGCCATCTGGCCGCACTAATTAAAAAAAATGGTTATAGTTGCACATTTTTTTGTATGAGGCATTGTTCATTTTCTGAACTGATATTTGCCTAAAATTTCCCTTTTTAACTCATCACCTTGTTAAGTGCTATCCTATCAAGTGCAAATGATGTTTTGCTGAGTCTTACCTTTATTTCAAGATGGTTTCGAAGGACGCGAGGTTTTATCTTTTAATTTAATATTCACAATTTTAATACCAAAGATATCGGAAGAACGATTTTCCCGTTCTAATGAAATACAATATGTGGTCATCAATTGATGCTATCCATTTATAGCTTGGACGTAAGCTATTTACATTAAAAGGTTGCGTAATACGGCCATCCAGTTTCTCTGACCTTTAAACAAAGAGATAATATCGATGTTTTCGCTTTTACAAACATCGATTAAAAATTCACGGAAAAGCGATTTGTTAAAGAATCCATTTTTATTCATATCATGTTTTTATTATAACATTTTACAAATGTGTTGATGGAAACTATTCAAAAAATATCTAAATCATCTGATTTATTTTTTGTTATTACAATGAAGTGTTTTTAGACAGTAAAATTTTTTTATAGAGCATTTTTTTTTTTTTTTTTTAAATTTAAATTACGTAGGAGGTAGTGTTATTCTGCATCCGTAGCCTATCTTCTAGCCCTGGGTGGTGCTAAGTGAGTAACAGCGGTGTAGCCCTTGCTGATGACATAAAGATAAACTGTCTCTGTATTGCCAGCTGCATTAGAACAACAACAGTTTGCTTTGTCGCTTTACGGTCATTTTGTGCATACCTTAGGTTCATTAGACTGGACCTAGTTTAACGTAGATTCGAACCACTCACATTTTTTGTGCTAATGTGTTAACTATTTTAAGATGTAGAGGTTTTTGTGGTTCTTAAAACCACCTTGGAACACCATAACCGGTACGGCTGTTCCCCAAATATCCATGTCAGGATTCGAACCTGCAGCACCAAACGCCAGAGCGCTAGCCAATTAGCTATCAAGCCGCTATTATTCAGTAGAGAAGGGCAACTTCATTTTGTTGCGTCCAAGTTTCCATTCCATATCTAGTACCCCAAGTCGAGCCAGTGATAGGTTGAAGACGACAAATATTATCTCTGGTCTTTTCCACGAACACGGATAAATCCCCCCATGCACACACTTGCGGCGTTCTTAATCCCCCCATTTTCCCCAACAAGTTCCCGAGGGCAACGTGTAAATCCGTCCAGAAGTGGTTGACGGTTTCGTGCGTTCGTGTTTATCGCCCTCACCCCCAAATGCAAGGTGGTCCCTACAGGGCAACAACTCCTCTCTGGGAAAACATTTCGCCTGTTTACTGCCGAGAGCTCATTTGGAATACCATCGAAGATAGACATCAGCTGGGTTTAAAAAAAAAAATAAGGCATCCTTATAAACAATAAGGTTGAGCCGCCATATTCTGGAATTTTTTTTTTTTTAAAGCTTGAGAGCTTCTTCTAGTGCCACTGACAGATAGGAATGTGCTTTTCAAGGTACCACCAGGATTCACTACTGTGGATTTGACTGATTTAAGTTCAAAGAATGTTCTCAACTTCTTCGTGAGTTGTTTTTCCATTTTAAATTCATGGTGCTAAGTTGCTAACAAAAATATCCTTCTGTAAAGAAAAGAAAAAAAAAAAGTCTTCTATTAAAGAAACGACAACTGAAATCTGAATAAATAATCATCAGTATAAATAGTCATGAGTTCCTTTTTTTTATAAGTGAAAATATAACAGTTTTGAATATATGATATGCACAGCAGTTATAAATTATTCATGATAATTTATAATTAAAAAATTAGCAGACGATTCTTGGCTGTATTTGTAAGATTATTAAAACAAATCGTAATTATTATTATTATTTTTATTTATTTTTTCCCCCTGTATAGCAGACGATTCTTAGTAGAAATTCATTCTATTTTCAGTTCGAATCTACACATGTACTCAACTATAATAATGGAGAAAAAAAAAAAAAAAAAAAAAAAAATTCAAAATGTTGGTAAAGGAAATATGTTTGTGCCCATACACAGAATATATATATATATATATATTAGCTGTTGAATGTAACAAATTGAAAAGAATTTTCGAAAATTTTTATTTCTTAAAGAATTTCTATTACCAAATAAATCCAGTTTGCTGCTAGTAAATAAATTTTTTTAAATATGCACATTTTTTTTTTTTCAATTTATTTTTCAAGTAGTGTATTTAACTGGAAAAATAATGAATAATTCAAATGTCTTAATTTAAGAAGCTTTTAGAGAAAAGCCATTATTTTCCTATTACGTAACGTCTATTTAACTTTTTTTTTTTAATTTCAAACGGCATTAACATAACGGTTATGTAGGTTGTGGTAAGTGAAGGTTGTTAAATTAACATGCTAGTAAAAAAGGTGGATTTATTTCTTTTACTTGACTTCGCTTTAAGGAAATTATAAATTCTCGTATACTTTTAAACATTTATCTAATGCAGAAAAGTACTGTTATGTTAATTTCTTTTACGATTTCCTGTTTTGCACTAAGTGGAGCTTGTATATTATTTTTCAACGATAAAAGTTTTAAGTCAATGTAAACAAGTAAAACCCTTTTATCAAGTGAGAGAGAGACGACCTGATTCTTTTCTGCATGACACAGCGCCGGTTGCATTTTTATCGCCCGCTGCCTGTTGTTACTTTGTTGCCAATCGTGTCGTGTACTCGAGTCATTAAAATGTTTTTAAACGCAGCTGAAACATTGCCGTTGCTTATGAATTAGACGCATGTTTGCTTTTTTGTTTATACGTGAAATCGTAGTGGAGTATGTATCAGATTAACCCCTACCATTAATTTGCGCATTATTTTAGCGTATTTTTAAATTTATTTAAAGATTCTTCTAGTAGTAGTAGCAGTAAATATATTTTTCTCATTACTTATTTTATTTATTATTATAAATTAAATTAAATTTTTATTATTTTAAATTACTAATCGTGATTCTCTATATTCTTTACAGAGCTTTGTGCTCTTAAATTTAAATCTTTAAAAAATTTTAAATTTATTGTAATATCTAATAATTATGTTATTAATAATTAATTATTATTAGTATTTAGGAGTTATTTTTAATCAGCATTTCACTTGGAAACATCAGTTTCTGAACACCTAAACTAAATTTCGTATTGCCTTCAGAAAACTCTGCCCACTTTTGAACAGAAATTCTACCGATTCTTTTCATCAGGGATGACAAAATTTTTCTTAATTATACCCCCATTTTCACGCACGCTTGCCTGGTCCTATGCAGCTAAATCTAACTAAAAATCTTGCTAAAGGGTTCGTGCGCAGTTCTGATCTCTATGAAGCTATTCACATTCCTTCTTTAAAAGATTTTCTTGAACACATTTCTGTTTAATTTTTGAACACGCTTATGAATCACGAAAACACTGCCATCCAGGAGATGGACTCTCACGTTCCTAATGATTTTAAAACTAGGAGGTTAAATAACTCCAAAAGAATTTGTCAACCGACTGATATGTGCCTTATTTTGAAGTGAACATTAAATTTAAATAGTTGTCTCTCTATTAGCGCATGTTTAATGTGTAAAGGGACCTTATTTTAGAATTATTTAAGTTGACAGCGATTTCTAGAGATTTAAAGATTTTTCTAGAGCGGTCTCTACAAGATTCCAGCGGTCGGAATTTTTAGGGGGATATTCTAATTTTGCACATAAAAGCAGAGTAAATTATCTCTGAAAGTCTTCCCTTTACTTTCGTGTATGAACTACCAAACGTGCCGAGTACATATATCCTCATGGTGCATAATTAAAACATACGTTCGTTCCAGACTGGAGTCTCGTCCATCCGTGTTTATAAACAATGGGAAATCCCTTCTGCCTGCCGCGCATTTCCATATCCTCAGTCTGCCTCTCAAGACTGAATGTCGAGGCAGAAAATAATAACATTCAGATAATGAAAAAAAAAAAAAAAAAAAAAAAAAAGGCGGCAGTGTGCACATGCAGTTCAATGCTCCGTTCCCCCTCCCCTCCCCTCTCCCGATAGCCGCCGTCTGTCTGGCTCCCCAGTTCCGCCCACGACTTTGCGCTCTCCTACATATACACTCGCAGCAGACTTCCTTAATTTTCTCCCCGCACTTGTACAGCGCCCCGCGAGTGCCCGAAGGTACTGGGATAAATTGCAAAGGACACTGCCCCCTTCTGTCGCATGCACACACACACCGTTAAACGCCGACTTCCGCAAGTCCGTTGTTTGGGAGTTAATGCACCGCCTGGTTGAGGTGTATACACCAGAGCATCACTCGTGTACTGCTACATCTCGCAGGAATGTCTGTGTCTCTTGATCTCTCGTTGTTTCGAACAGAGATCACCCTAATATTAATCACCCAGTCACTTTAACAAGGAACGACAATTGCTACGACGAGCAGTGATTAAACGGTGGCTCTTAAAAAAATAAAGTTGTCGAAATGAATGCCTTATAAATTAATGATATCAAACGAATTAAAATGAATTTTTGACTGCTTTTAAAATGAAAGTCTTCGAAGAATTGTAACAGTGATGCAGTAAATCAGGATACCAACTTGCTACTAACCAAGGTATACTAACTTGGGTATATACCTATAGTATACTAACTTGGTTACTATATACTGTATAACCAAGGTATATCATCGTAAATCTATAAGTAATAAGAGTTTTCATGTTGGTTACATTATTAATCCGTTGGGAATCGGTACGTAAAATATTGTAAATAGCAATTAGTATATATCCTTGTCATAATTAATTATAATATATATTGTCACATGCAATATAACATCTGTAATGACATAGTAGATATCTATAATTCCGATAGTATTAGTTTCATGTAATTATTTGATACTTGTCAGGATTGAATATCAACCTTTAAATATCGATTCTTGTGGAATTTTTAATAATTTGCAAACCTTAATATTTGTTTTTTAGAAAACTGCTGCTTTATTGCTTTGATTATAGGCTATTTTGTACACAAAAATAATTTGCATTGGATTAGTTCATTTCTCTAGAAATACTTCAGTGTCAATTCCGCCAAATCTGAGTGAAATTTTAAATAAATTTACATAATTCCTCTCTTTCGCACAATGAGTTATTTCTTTCCAGAAAAAGATCAGAAATCCCACGAACATAAAAAAAAAAAAAAAGCATTTAAAGCTTTCTGAGATAACATCGAACCTTTTTATATGGTTACATTAAAAGCGGGTGATATTAAAGCAATTAACGTCTCTACAGCTGTGATTGGTATCATTTAACCCCATTTGCCTGTCGCATTAAGTGAGACGTGTTATTAATCTCTTTGAGAACATTGTATGTTTCTCAGGGTGTAAAAAAAAATAATTAAGGCGAAGGCTCTGGAACGTCTTAGAATTTAAATCCCGAATCGTTTTCTGCTTCACGTGCACCGAGTTAAAAATTTAAAATACGACGGATTGCATAATTGGAAACTTAGAACATACATTTAAATCCTAAATCGATTTAGAAGAATTTAAATCCTAAATCATTTTCTGTTTAACATGCTCCAAATTAAAAATTTAAAAATTTTCCCTCTGCTTTGGAACATCTTAGAATTTTTAAATTCCAAATGGTTTCCTGTTTAACATGCACCAAGTTAAAAATTTTTTAAAATTTTTCCTTTGAAACCTCCTAAATTTAAATCCCAAATGGTTTCCTATTTAAAATTTAAAATTTTCCCCACTACTTTGGAACATCTTAGGATTTATATCCCAAATCGTTTCCTGTTTAACATGTACCACAGAGTTAAAAATTTAAAAAATACGACGGATTGCATAATTTTTTTTTTTTCTCTCTGCGGTTTAAAAAGGATTTAGCTGGAAAAGCATTGCGGAAGACATGAAATTCTTCTGCTGGAATGTATTGCCCAATAAATTCCGCCTTGTTCGTTCTTCTATTGTAACTCTTTTTAGCTGTCGACGTTAACAAGATCCTGTTTAAAACAAGTACATAACAGCGGAAGGGGACATCGCATAACCAAGAAAAAGAACCAGATAAGATTATAAAGGAATATGTACACGTCTGCTGTATCTTGGAACCCACTGTGTTTGGACAGCTTGGCGCTGTTGTCTCCAAGTAGAATTGGCCTAAGACATAATTTCGATAATGCAGCTTGATAATAGTTGGCAAGGTCCGAACACTTTCCAGAATGTCAAACATAACTCTGATAAGTTTGATATCATTTTTTCAGTTCTGTTTGATTGAAGCCAGTTAGCGGGGTAAGCCAAGACGTGCATGTCGACTAAACAAATGTTTGTCTTCACGCACCGACAAAGGACGAGATGTGCAAGAATGTCCTCTCTTCTGGCTTTAATTACGAATCTTGGATAGTGGTGGAAGCGAGCGAAAGGCAGCCGCATATCTTTACTCACTTCAAACAGGCCGTCGCCGAATAGTATAAATAACATGTTACCGGAAAGTCAACAGATTAAAGCAGTGCAGATGGTTCGTCTTCTTTGTGTCCGGACCTCTTGAAGAGGTCTTTTGTTCTGTCGCTTTTTGTGACGTCTCAGTGGTCGAGATTGTCAGTGCCAGGCTTTTGAAAGAAATACCTGTTGCTGCATACTGATCTCTCAGAAAGAGATCTCTAAGCTGCCGTAGTAGAAAATATTACAAATGTTATACATATGTTTTTTCTTTTCTAGTAGGCATATAAAATAAATGAACTGTCAAAATTATAGAGAATAAAATTCGTTGTCAAACTTTTACTCCATGCTTAAAAAGACAAAACAAAAATAATCATAATAAACTGGCTTAAAATATAATGAACTGTTTTATAACGTAGCATTTTTTTTTTTTTTATATCTTATATTTCGATTGATTTTAAATTGCTTCTTGGACGGATTCATTCATTTGAGTTTGTTGCATTATACCTGTGGGGAATTAGATATATATATTGATCAGTTAGATTAGATATTGATCAGTTATGGAAGATGTAATGAACAGTTAGTTTTTAATCATAAAAGCTTTGTAGTTAATGTAATTAATTCCTGTGTTTTATTGATTTTGTTTTAAAATTGCCCTATTTTGTACTCATAAAGATGAGTAACTCATATTTTTGTGCATTTGCGTAATAAGCAATTTAATTTTAAACCAACGTCTGTTTTGGCATTATTGTTCTAAATAAATACGGTATGAGTAAAAGGATTTTAATTCTAACCATTTCCGTTGTACTTCAAAATAAATAATACTGAATAAATGAGTTAATAATTTTGTAATTGGAAGAAGTTTAATGATTAATGTCACTATTTGTGCACCAATGAACTAGGATTGATAGTAAAAATCTTTAGTACGGAATTTGAAAAGAGGCAAGACTAGATTACATTCGTGATTATTGCATGGCTCTATTTAATGGGGGATCTCGTAGATGATGACTCGATAAAACTGATGAAAGTGATCGTGAGGGAGGAGTTTCCCTTCTGCACAGATCCGGGAATGCAACCTGAACTTCCGGGGGGCACCTTTATGGTAGAGCATTTGCCCGTTGCCATGGTGAACACGATCAGTATCTGCAAATATCCACCGATTCGCACTGCGAAGTCGTGACCTCATCATTCAGCCACAGCTGAGTCGGCTAGCGGCTGAGCAAAGGCCGTGTTCCCTTTTGCATATTTTTTTCGTGTTTACAGACACATTTCGGTTGTCTAGGTTTCTGTGCAGGACACACAACTGGATCTGTTTGGACGCCGGGGTAAAAGGTTTATGCTAATTCTCGGTGGGAGCCATGTGGCAATTTCTGGGAAAAACGTGGCGTGTGTGTGCCAGAGGATGTCTGTTTCTCTGGGGTCGAAGTCTGTCTTTCTACTCGACTGAGACTTGTTCCAATCGAATCAAATGGTAACGGTGATAGACATAAAAGTCGTCTTTTCGCAGACTATGTTTACGGTGCTGGTCTGGATACGTCCACGCCACGCGTGCAAATGGGGCAGTTTAGATACAAAGCTGTCGATTCTTTGTGTTGCGAAAAAGATAAAAGAAAGTGCCACGTGGCCGGTGGAAAGAGAAAGCCAGATATGCGTCCTCTTGCTTATGTGAAAGAGTGAATTTCTTTGCTCTATGATACATCTGTGAGATTTTCGTCATCAGTTTTAGTTGAGCCAAATTGTGAGCTTTCAAAGATATTTCTTAGTAAAATTGAGTCACAAAATCGTAC
The DNA here is from genome assembly GCA_021605095.1 of Caerostris extrusa. Classification (NCBI taxonomy): domain Eukaryota; kingdom Metazoa; phylum Arthropoda; class Arachnida; order Araneae; family Araneidae; genus Caerostris; species Caerostris extrusa. Next base: position 92,877 of record BPLR01011587.1, on the reverse strand, counting down.
ATTTGTCTATTTTATAAAAACACTCATAAAAAAATGGAATAATTTTCGAATAAGATCGATATTTCAACGTATACAACAGAAAAAAAAAATATTATCTATGCTAGTTTTTGTATTAAATTTTGTGTAAAAGTTTAAACAATAAGAAAAATTCACCCATAAATCACAATTTCTGAAAGAAATGCATATAATGATTTCAAAGAAAACACTCGTTTTTTTTTTTTTTAAATTATTATGAATAATTCAATGATATTTCTCATGCATGGCATTTGAATTTTTTTATAGATTTCCCCCTATTGGACATTCGTTAAAAAGCAATAACAGATTTGTTGACTCCTGTTACAAGTAAATAATTACATCAACAATGGATTCAATCCTTTGAATAACTTTTGACATCGGCTTCAGACGCTTAACATCTAAAAAGATTTAAATGAAACATTTATATCTTCTTCTCCCATTTGTGTGTTGTGTTTAGTCTTATTCATTTAGCCTAAAGGTGATATCTCAACAAGCTATTATTTGTGGCAAGAATCTTCTCACGTGAAAAGTTTCCCACTGTCGTTGATTTCTTCCTTCACGCTTCAACCTTGAACGCTTTTTTCTCCTTGCCTTTCTGATTTCAGACAAATTCCAAAACAATCCCCCTCTGTTTGGATGAGCTTTTGGGCGCTTTGTCGCCATCTAGCGGATCATTTCAAAGGGCAGTCAGAAAAAACAATTCCTAAAAATTACATAAATATAGCCTGTATTTAGTTTAGGTGCAGGATTGTGGCTTTCTCTCTGTTGAACATCATAAACGTAGCTAATGGATGGTGTTCGGGAATTAGCGCGTGAATCAGAAAAGTATTTGTCTACTTGTAGAATGGGCATGATTTACGAAGGATTCTTCACCAGATTTAAAGATTCTTTTTTTATAATAAATCATAAACTATTGGCCATTTCCACCATGACGTATCTTATTTGTTTGTAATATAAAAAAGAAAACAAATCTTCACTGTTTAACATTTCTGTTGATTGTTTTATACATACCAGATTATGGATTTAGACCACATTTGTATGCATTAGTTTGTAAAACACTTTATTGTTGGCATTGCGATTATCGTTTATTGTGCGCAGTTTTTCCCACGATTCCTGCAAATAATGGATTTACATTTTATTTTGATGGAAATGTAGTTTGGGAGAGAGCCACGCGCCATCTGGTGTTCAGAAGTGAACTCTCCCATCTGTGAAATGGTTGGAGGGGAGTAGACATTCCAAAGCTATGGGTGCATATAATTTCCCCACCGCTATCTCACGGTGTCACCTATCGCCACCCCCTCCAGGGTCAAAATCTGTGCCCCTCTTTCCTGTACCACCTGCTGACTGCTGTGGGAGGCTTTACTATTCATTCACTCGTTCCCTTTTCATGAATGGGGAGCCCGCATCGTGCGCCCCTGGTGCCACTCACGAGAACTAAAGGCCCACTCTGTAGTATTTGAATATCGACGGGGATGAGAGTAATTTTGTAGACTCCACTCTGAATCATGGTGTCAGGTTGGTTTATTACACCTATGTGAGGATCCTGTTCTAAGAATTCACTTGTAGAAAAAATCTATAGATTGGTAAACTAACGGACCCGGCAATGACTCGCTATTTTATTTAAATAGATGAAATTTCTCAGTTCTCGTTGCAAACAAGAATAAGGGGTTTGGTTTGTTGCTCTACGGTCATTTTGTGTACATTTTAGGCTCATTAGACCAGGACCTATAGTTTAACGTAGATTCCGAACATCCATGCCTTCGACAGGATTCGAATCTGAAGCTTGTGGTAGAATAAGGGGAGTTTGCGGCATTTGTTTGCTAACTTAATTTATATTTTTTGGGGTGTGTGTGGTTGTAATAGTTAAAAAAATAATGGGGTTTTTTTGTCACTGTATTACCAGATTCATCAGAACAGCAACATACAATAAAATACAGATTTCATACAATGTTATTTATATATTCTTTTGCACGTCGATGATGCTTGCTGCTCTAGTATGTAGGGCATGAAAAATGCACATAAGATTAATTAATTTCGCAAAATTAAAAGGTTCTCAAAAAACTTGCATATCGTATTTTAACAAGCTGTCCTAAATCCATTAAACAATGATAATTTCAATCCACGTACCGTAACAGGTTCATAACCCTTCCCAGACTGAGAAATGGGCATTCCGTTTCTTACATTGTTTCCATTTTGTTCCATCTTAACTGTCACAAACAGGATGCAGTTCCGTTTCTAAAAGCCCCTGAAATGGTTATTTAGAAGTAGCTTTCCTTCCAAAATTACTCATTACGGATTACATTGGAAACTTTCTCTCCGTAACGCACATTGTTGGAGAAGAATAACATCGATTGAATATCACGCATATCGTGCAACATTTCTTTTTTTTATACCTGAGGCTTTATTACCTTACCTATCCAAATAGTCTTTGTCATGGAATATAACAATAAAAGTGTACTTTAGCTCCTGTAGTATTAAGTAATTACCCAAAGCGGTGTGGGTACGGGAAAGTGAGAGCTATACAAACGAAGCCGCTGCTGTTCCCGATGTAATTTTCTAGTACCTTATTAAATCAGCGTAAAGATCACGTGCCTTTTTTTTACTCGCTCATTCATTCTTCTCGTAGGATCTCATGAATGAGAAAAAGAATTCCAATTAAGAAAAGACCTCCGCTGTAGTATTTCTTTCTTTTTTTTTTTTTTTTTTTTTTCTTCCTTTCCGCCGTGCTTGTCTGCCGGCAGTAAGTTTGCATGTATAATAAAGAGGCGTTCACTTGTGGAAATAATTCACGCCCAGGAAAAATACTTCTGCGTAGGTGTGTGCAGCATCTTCTAGCCATCATTTCTATTCCTGAAATTTTTTATTGCTTCTTCCTCTTCTTGCAAAGATAGATGTTCTTCTATTAAGACTCTTTAGTTTTAAGCTGAAATTGTATCCACCAGCGGTATTGCCTACCTCATAAGTCAGCAGGCGGTCATATTGGCAAAATTAATTTACAGTGATGAATTGTGGTGCTTTTTCCGAATGGGCGAAAAAGAGTTTGTCCGTTTTGTGAACCTTTTAGTTAATTAACCTTTTGTACATTTTTCATGCCTTACATACTAGAGGAGCAAACATCATCGATCTGCAATAGAATATATAAATAATGTTGTATGAAATCTGTATTTTATTGTATGTTGCGGTTCTAATCCTGCTGGTGGCATTACAGAGACAGTTAATCTTTGATGCCATAAGCAAGGTGCGACTCATTGAGCACTACCCAGGGGGCACGTGTAGTTTGGATGCGAATCACGCTACTCCTGAATTTTATATGATTATAATAAATCTTCTTTATAAAACATCTAAGTTATCACAAGATCTAAAAATTAAACAAAAATGAGTGTAGTAGTTGCAAAATTGTAGTGTATATATATATTCCTAAAAATAACAATATTAATAACAAAAGCAAACCTTTTACGTGAAAATGAAAAGATAAAAAGAAATATTTTTCAAATTTTTTTTTTTCGTGGCCCATCTGAACTTCCGAATCCCCATTTTAAGAACCACAGTACTAGAGATCGGCCTGATGGCCAAGTGGCTAGCGCTCTGGCCTTTGGTACCATGGGCTCCTGGTTCAAATTTTGGCGATGGCATGGGTTTGTGAGGGGTTCGGAATCCACTTTAAACTGTAGGTTCCGGTCTGTTTGGCAGTCGTGTACACAAGACAACCGTAGAGCAACAAACCTAAACCAATCCTCTTAGTCTTCTCTTCACTAAATTGATCGAATTTCTGAAATTACGAAGAATTTTGTGCAAATTGTTCATAAAATGTGACGAACGTAGTTTAGAAATACAACCTGGGTACTCCATCTTAGATAAGACCTTATGTTGTGCCATCGAAGCTCGATTTCTGATGTAAGTGGCCTCTGGTGCGCCGATATCACGATCCCATTTTCATTGATCAGTTCCTTTGACCCAATAAAAGCCGTTTTACTGGGAAGCGTCTGAGTAAGTCCAGCTCCGCAAACATCAGCTGCACGAATTCCCTCTCCGCATTTTTCCCCTGAAGTTCAACGCCTTCCCGTGTTTTGAGAAGTGCCCCTTGTGTACACGCTCTCGCACTCGATACTCGAAACATTGTTTGTTTGTCTCTTATCTCTTATCAGCAAGGTGAGCTCCACACGCACCAGAGCACTGTCTCTTCAAGATACCGCACACCGAAAGCGCCCTCCCCCAATTCTGCCAATGAGTCATCAGAAACCTCTCATTCATATGAGTGCATCATTATTGTTTTGTTATTGACAGCCACATAATATCTATGGGCGACAGTTACAGTTATGCCCAAAAAAGATCTCATTGTATTGTCATATTTAGAATGATGTGAATTTATGTGCCCATTAAATTGGCCTTCTGTAAAGTGTATTTGATATGTATCTATAACTCCATTCCATAATTTTTATATCCACTTGAACCTATTGATGTTAGATCAACTTATATAAAAGTTTGGGTCCCTTTCACTATTTCCAACTGTTATGTTATTTTTCTTCTTAATGTTAAAGAAGATTTTTATTTATCTCTCGCACAAAGTTCTAACTTCTTAATAGTAACTGATTTTTTTTTTTTGGGGAAGGGGGACGTATGCTTTTTAGAATTCACTTAGATTAAACCTAAACGAATGTGTTTTTAAGGGGGATGTGTATGGGGTTGAATAAAGGAATTAAATCTCAATTAAGTGAGTTAAGATGCTAATTTTGTTGGAATTAAGTGCTAATACAGAATAGGTTTTTCACTTTTTAATATAATCTTTTTTAATGAGAACACATGACATCGGCTTTTAACTTTTCTTAATAATTTATTTGGAAAAGGTAGTCTTAAATTAAATGAGTTTAAGTAATTATATTTAAAAAAAAAAAAAAAAAGATATTGTGGGATGCGGCCATAACTTAAAAAAAGTTTTGGCTTTCTGTATTTAACATTATAAGCTTATTTTGAAACTGAATTCTCAATTTGAAAAAGGTTAGCTTAGATAGCAACATTCCCCCTACATCAAACTGTAGCGATATCCGCCCTAAGAACTCTAGCAGCCCAATAAAATTGAGCCCTGGTATAGTCCTAAAATCAAGTGCAGTGCATGGTGTCAAATGTGAAAAGTCCATGGCTTCACCCGACGAGTACAGACATCATGAGTAGCTACACCCATGCGGTGCAAGTGTTTATTGAGAAAATCATGTCCTGTCGAGAGTCGGAAATATAGAAAGCAGCATGTTCATTTTCAAATATTAAAAAAAAAAAAAAAAAAAAAAAAAAAAAAATGAAGGCAGTTGGTGTAACATTTTTATTTTCCGATCGCGAAAGTTGAGATATTTTTGAAAAGAAGAAGAAACTGCAGAGGAAATAAAGAAGGCATTCTTCCAGAAACTTTAATTATATCCAGTGGTATGCAAATACATAACTTGAAATGGAATTGATTCGACCGCAAAGGCGCTACGCTGAAATATTAATAAACAGAATTCAATTTGTTTAAAAAAAGTTTTTAAGTAGGTTTTCTATTATTCATGGCAGTGCGTGTGGCCCATTTGCTTCCAAATTTGATAAGAGATTGAACACGATTCGCCTCATTATTTTCTGATAATGTTCGAAGAAAGATCTTTTCATAGCCATCGACGTTTTTGATGAGCCCGTTATTGTGCGTCGCCCTGTCCAGGCTCCTCCTTATCTCTTCTTGAATAGCTCCCTCACAGATCGAGACTTAAAATTGATACTATTTATAAGAGCTAATGTTACTTTTTATAACTATTTCGGATGCACCATTTGTTGTTGAATAAATTTCTTTGTGGCGCGAATTTACTGATATTTTGGCGAGAGGTGGATTGTAATGTGCTTATGTAATGTAATCAAACCTCCCAATCCCCGAGATAATTTCGTCCCGGATGCTACAGTTTTAATCGAACGATAAGCTGTTTCATAATGTAAATGTAATTTAGTTACCATTGAATTAAAATATGAATTTTCCAAGGATAATGTGCAGCAAAAGAATTGTAGCTTTGGTATAATATTTGCGTAATAAATGTTAAATTGATTTTAATTCATGCTTGCTACTGTAATAGTTCACTTTCACATATTCTTCCGAAGAATGGATGCAAATACGTTTTGTATTGAAAGCAGTGATAAATACATACTGTTTTCACTAAAAGAAAAGTCAGTAAAGACATAAGAAAGTTGAGTGAAAGACCCAGTGGTCTTCCGCAAGGATTTGTATTCTATAGCCTATTCTTTTCAGTATTTATGTAAATGATTTTCCACTCGCTAACAACATACAAATAGACAATACTGTGATTACCAGGCATCATAATATGTTAATGGAAAACTTAACAACAAAACAAAACAAAATTACATCTCCTCCCTGGCTTATCCAGTGGAGGGTAAAACTGAACGGAGCAAATTGTGCATATCTCATCTTTTCTGAGAAAGTTCCTTTTGTACGTGAATACAAGTACCTAGGAGTCATCCTTGATGCTAAACTTTCATTTACTTCTCACACAAACGACTCCGATCAGAAAAGCATCTATAGCTAGTCAAACAATGAATTCACTTTTAAATAGACACAGTAAACTTTCGATCAGAAGTAAACTCAATGTCCATTTATGATGATTGAGTTTACTTACAAGCAGACAATACTGCGATTATTACCAGGCATCATGATCATAATATGTTAATGCAAAACCATCAAGACTACATCTCTTCACGGGAAAAACAGTTTTGAGTCTGCTTGTATGACTGGAAAATATTTTGAGTCTGGTTGTATGTTTTACCATTTATGAATCGAAAAGATTTTAATACAATATGATGACAGTAGTGATCTAAAAACTGCGTATTCTGTTAAAAGAACGCATTCCCATTGATTTGAAAAATGCAAAAAACCTTCTGTTCCACTTGGACATTGAATTCTGTTTGCTCAAATAGGTCACACGGTGGGCCGCATGAGATAGATGTGAATCAGCCCGCTGTATCTGCTCGAGTCAGTCGAGATAATCTTCTTTTGTACCTCTGTATCGGATGTCTCCATCCACCATCGGTGGAAGTCATCCGTGATGTCTGCCCGTCATATACCGTTTTCGCACCGAACCATCACTCGAGGGTCAAGTGATTAAAAAACTCCAGAGTGATGGGAACGCCAATTACCCCTTTCCCTTTCCTGTGACCTTCAGGTGCGGCATCCCAAGGACAGCCGCTCTCTCCGCCTGGGAGCGCCGGGGGAGAGAGAAAAGGGACTGAAAGGAGATAAATGCCGCCGAGGAATGTGTTTTTCGGGCCCTTTTTCGGATTCATAAGGCGAGAGAGAAAATGGATGGAAATCGGAGACCGGGAATGCGAAAATGGGGAACGACCATTGTTGGCTCGGCCGCTTCCTGTATTTTAAGAAAGACATTTTCCGTCTTCTTAAAAGTATTTGTGTCGCGTTTTGATTTAAGTGTTTTGGGGGAATTTTGTGAATTTTTATAAAGAAGGCTGCATTTTTCTTGTCGGCTGTTATCCGAAAATATGAAAGGCCAATCGCCGCCCTTGTAAATCCATCACTGTTTTGTTTTGATAAATACAGAACTGTGATATAAAAACAACATGTTTAGCAAAAATGTATCGACTAAAAATTTCTATTATAGCTGTTTCTAAATATCAGGTCTACAAGTCTATAAATAAGACTTCGAGAAGTCCTAAGCATCTTATATGAAAGTGCATAAAAATAAATAATTCAAAAAAAATAATAAAAATAAATAAAAGATTCGCGTCCGTAGCCTATCTTCAAGCTATACGTGCCCCTGGGTAGTGCTCAATGAGTCACAGCGATGCAACCCTTGCTGAGGGCTTAAAGATTAACTGTCTCAGTATTGCCAGCTGCATTAAAATAACAGCAACGGTACCAGTTGTTGATACCATAAAAATATTGTATAAGATTAAAATTGTGATTGCTGAACGTGTGTGCCGTAACGATGAATCTGTAATAAAAGCATTATAATACTCCTCCCCACCTAAAAAAAAAATATATAAAATACCAGCCCTTTGGTTCTCAGAACCAAAGGGCTGGTATATATATATATATATATACTACCGTCACTGGTTATAGATCTTCGGAAAATTAAAAGACGCTCTCTTTTGTTGGATAAAAAAAAGAGCCACAAAAGATCTCTAATTAAAGATGTATCAACGAAGCTCGCTTCCGTGCTGGGTGCATATATATATAATATTTACCACGTAATCCACGGATGCCCAAAGAAGGGGCTTATTATTCTTCTCTGTTGGTAACATGAGTTCTTCGTTAATGGTACTTCCGATGATCACAATCGAAAAGGTTCAGAAAGTCGCACAAAGAATGCAAAGGCGAAGGTGAAAAAAAAAGAATCCTCAGGTAGTCATTGGAGCCTGACCCACTGGCACAAAAGGCACCTGCGCACCCTGCACGGAAGCGAGCTTCGCTGATGATACCTCTTTTAATTAGAGATCTTTTTGACTCTTCCAACAAAAGAGCGCGTCTCTTAATTTTTCCGAAGATCTATAACGAGAGGCGGAAGTTGTTCCGGAGGACGGTTTGTTTTGGGAAGGAATGGTTTTCATGAGCAGCGAATCCGTTGTGTGGTTCGGCAGCATTGGGTTTGTGGTTGAGATTTGGATTCACGTCCACACATCCGGTCCTTAAGGATCTCTGTCTTTTTTTTTAAGGTTCGATGCGGGGACCAAAATAGCTCGTCTTTCTTTGTAGTATTTATGATGTGTCAGTTTGCCTGGTAATTCCCAGAAGGCCTTTTCAAGGCCCTGAGAAAGAAGAGTATTTATCTGCACTCGTAGTTTATATACATAAATATATAATAATAAATGTTAAATTATCACACTGAAACACCACTGATAACTCAAATTAAGACAGATATCAAATATGTAAGAACTAAAGCCAAGCAAACTGTATTCCAGTGGATACCATCACACGTAGGAATTAAAGGTAACGAAGCAGCGGATTCACTTGCAAAGAAAGGAAACCATGTGAATATTAGCACACTGTTCAAGACAGCAGGAAAACCTTTAACGCTAGACCGCGTAAAGAGGAGGTTGCCAACTTTCGATTAAAAATCGAACACGATCGTCTTGCAGAACATCTAAACAGGATAGGTGTCCTCGCCTCAAACGCTTGCCCAATAGGTAGAGGTGGAACCATGAATTCAGAACATCTTTTGAAATGTCCAGGACCGCACAGGGAAAGGTCTTGCAGTTGTATTGGGAAGCCAGACATGGACTAAAATAAAGTGCATAACCCCTTTATTGACTCGCTCCCGCTTTGACTTTTGGTGTTTGAGACGCTGTGTCGGTTGCTGTCTTGTTGTATGTATGCTTTGTTGCTTTATTCTGCTTATTGTAATGGATTGATTTCCAATAAAGTCAGTATGTTACAAAACATAAATATGTAATGTACGAGAATAATAGTATGAAGGTCTACAGATATCATCTGCAAAAGAGTTACCTTCTAAATTGCCATTGTTGTAGTAAAATTTTAATCCAGTTATAAATCATTTCTCCCGACATAAAAGCGAGTTTTACCTTTGGTCATTGCTCAACAGCGAAAATATATAAATTCGGCAATTATTCTTATTTTGTCACTCCTTCAGATTAACACTCAGGATTTTGAATCGGATAAGTAACAGCCTCGATTTCTATACACTCGCATCCACTCGACGATTTAAATTTTAATCGAGTTAAATTTAATTTTTATCGAGTTGTGTGCAAACGGCCGTCTCCCACACAATTCGAATCGGAATTACCTGGAGCAAGTGTGTCGCTGTTAATTGCGCCCGAAAGAGTGCATCCTGTTGTCGGGGCCACCTGTGCCCATCCCCTCCTATCTGCCGCTGCAGACATGCGTTCCGCCCTGCTAGGTATGCGTTTCCGGCCACCGCCATTAAGATGTCAGAGCAGCAACATCTCATCCGACGCCCACTCGGATTCCGCGGGCGACACTCTCAGTAACGTACGGCACCGCTCGACCTTGTTGTTGATCCTTGTTGCTGTAGCATATTTATTCCTTCCTTGTAGTGCTGTCTTACGGGACATCTCTAATGCAAAAGAACCCTATATGGCTGTCTTACGACGACAAGTAATTCCCGACGGCAAAACGTTTTTAACATCAGATTTTAAAAGTTGTGAAATACATTCGGTTTGGATCGGACTAACTCATTCATCTGGTGCTAATGTATTGTTTTTCTCCGAATACCGTTATTTGGCGCAGCATGTTCAACACTGGCACTTGGCCCATAAAAAGACCAAGCAACCACTCTTTTCCCTGAATATAATGTTTCTGTAATTACTTATAATATTGTGCCTGCAATGTATGAGGTGAATAAAAAAAAAAAAAAAAAAAAAAAAAATTAGATTAGAAAGACACATTTTCTGTATTTTCATCAGGGAATGTTTTAAATTCCATTGATAGCCCAGTGGCCAGCGGTCTGACGGGGCTAATCTGTTCTTATCAATCTTATGACTTACATTTACTTCTTATTCTTATCATTTACAAAATCAAGCTTTGGTGATAACTATAGATCTCAGAATCGTTGGCAAATATGCCTCCTACCTTAGTCATATGGAATCTTTAATTCTACACGAAACTTGTTTCCATTTGCCAAGGTGATAAGATATTGTTTTAGATGGGTTGGCTATATGAAAGCAAACAATATAAAATAATTGCATTACGAATCTTATTTTTCTGAAAAAATGGCTTTGTTACTATTTCTTTTAATTACTAAGCTTTCAATTTTCCCGTATTCGCTAAAATTTATGTAGTAGAATCAGATGCAATGTTTGTTCTATTTTTACATATAAAATTATTTTAGAAATTTATTATATTATATATTATTTTTAAAATCGCGGTGATACATTTATAATTCTAACATTTAAATTCCAGACGCTGGTAGAATTGTCTGCTTCTTTTTAAATCAGTGCTACATTGTATATTAAAAACAGCGCGTTTAATAATCTTTAATCGTTTAATCGCGCGTTTAATCTCTTGCGACAGAGAGAGTGACGCTCTTCTGCGTCACCATGGCAACGGGCAGCATCTCCGCGGGAGGGGGATGGAGCGGCCACCAGAGGAAGGAAATCCCGTCGGTCGTCCTCCAGCCAATAAGAGTTCATAACCCTCTCGTCACGTGGGATCCTGCTGCATTCCGACGACCGGGGGAAACTCGATATTACGGGGACGCCTACGCGAAAAACTTTTTATTCCATTCATTCACTCTTTTCTTCTTCTTTTCTCGTCTGCCGTCCGCAACCCCCCCCTTCGTCTACCCTGGGATCTTCGAAGGTGTTTTTTTTTCTTCCCCCCATCCCTACCTTTTTTTAATCTAATTTTTTATTATTCATAGATGCGTGTGGCTGTTTTAGAAGCTCAGGGCCGTCGCTTCGTCGTTTGTGTTGTATTGAGAGCTTTTTTTGTCGGCGAATCCGCGGCGTTGATGTTTAATTAAAAAAAAAAAAAAAAAATAAAAAAGGACTCGTAGGGGGGGGAGCAGGAGGATGTTCCGCGTGATTTCGTTTCCTGTGTTAATATTGATTGTTTGGATTCAACTCTGGTGTTCACAGTAGTGGGATTGTGTTTGGGGGAATTTAATTGCGGGAAGGAATTTTTCGACTTAAAATAATATTTTTGGGACGAGTGATTTTAGGGAGGATGTATAGGGTTAAAAGGACTTTTTGGGCGTTGCGATTATAGGTTTTCATTCAGAATTTGCTCGCAAAAACCGTTGTAGATTTAAATCTAATGTAAATATAATGATAGTATTTATTAGTATTATTTTTGGAATTTGTATCTTCCCTGAACGGATGTTTATTTTGCAATTGCAACTGTTTTATGGTTTTCTTTAAAATATTAAATAACAGAAAACTGTTAAATTTTAACGGAAATAATGTGATTAATCTTGAGAGGCAAATAAGAGAACATTTTGTAAACTTAATCCTAACAGGATTAAAAAAAAGTAATGCAGTTTTACAGCATTATTTTTATAGTTTAGTCGTATTGCTATTTTTTTTTTATATTACTGTCTGTAATTTTGTATTCCAATACATATTTTCTCATTAACCAAGATGATTCCAATCCACATTTCCCATTCCCCATTATTCCATTTTCTTATTGCCCAAGATGAGAGGAATTAAATGTGCAAGGTGCAATAGAGTGTTGACAAAAGAAGAATTGTTTAAGTTTTTGTTGTACAATCATTAATCATCTCAATAATTCTAGAAAACTAATATTTGGTGGCAATTGCTTTGAAATAATAGATAAATGTAATAGTTTTGTTGTTTTATTATATTAACATTTTCTTAATGGAAATAAACGATGATTAATATTATTGGCACAAGTTAACAAAAAAATAAATAAAAATAGATTTCAGAATCAGTTATAAAACTGTTTATTTTACACACACATTCATCTTTCAACCCATTTTGATTAAAAGATAGAAGAATTCCTCGTAAAAACAGATCTATCAATGAGCGGAAAATAGCCTTAAAAAGGTTTCCACCCATTCTCCTATCTCTCAGAGATTTATTTAACCATCATTGTTTACCAACAACGTAAACATAGCGTCAACTCTATCGTACTTTACGTACTGCGATAAGTGTTGTGGTATCATTTAACCCCCCGAAACACGCACCCCTCTCGCTTCACACCACTTCATCCTATACGCACCTTTTTTTCCATTTGCGATTTCTGCTCTACCCCCTACACCCCCCCGTCCACCTGTAGCGTCTAGGCGAAGGTGTGTGGGCCCGCCAGAAGGGCCTGGGAATTGCATGACCTTGATCCCGAGCGGGCATTTCGCCAAGTTCCAGCAATCATTTCCATGCATTGTTCTGCCGGCTTCTCTCTCTGGCGTGTGCTGTGTGCATATACTTATATATGAATCTGGGCGTATAGATCGTGGACTTTGAGCTGGAAACTTTCTTTTCCTCCAAATGATCTAGTTATTAACGGGGGGACGAAGGAGTGGTGAAAAAAAAAGTTCGCGCCATTTTTTAATCGACCTTTTGCTGTTGAATGACGGTGGAAATTGGGGTTTTTAATGGTTCAATCCATAATATATTCTGTGTAATATATATTGTATTTTATAATAAGAATGGAATTGAGTTGTTGAAGTTATGTTAAGATTAAAATAGTGTTGATATAAATGTCATTAATTTTAACTGAATAGACTTAATTACTTGACCTAACCATCTCATTTTATGTATTCATTCGTTAATTGGAAGTCAATTTTAAACTAAAGATTTCATGTTGGATGTTGGGAAAAATTATTCGAAATATGAGGTTTGGTATTTACTAAACAAAAAGTTCATTTGCAGTTTGAGGCATGACATCTAAGTGTTTTATTTGAACAAAACTTATTGTTATTGTTATTTGAACTTATTGTTATTGAATTATTTGTTTTACTTGAGTAATTTTGTTGAACAACGAATGCTATATTCTTCGTGTCATGAAATGGTTTTGTTCTATGTCCATTGTGCCATTCAATCTTTATATGCTAGAAACGAAAAGATTGGTCAGTGGCGCCATCTCTTAAAATCATTTATGGTGATTAAGTAATGCCACATTGATGTGGTAAAAACCAAGAAATATTGTTTTTAAACGAAATATATATGTTAGTTTATGTGTTGTTAAATTTTCAAAGAGCATAATTCTCATTTAATTGTGTGGCGACATCTCACCAACCAGCAATCTTATCAGCCTACTGCAAACAGTAATTGCGTTTTTAATCATCCCTTGAGTTTAAGGGGTTAAAAATGGCATGCAAATCACATGACTCCAGTGGCGAGGTCAAACGATTGACCTGTGCAAAACCACCTCTCGTACGTTTTATCTGTCAACATCTGGAAAAGCAAGCATCCATGAAATCGATTGTCCTTCCCAAAACAAAAAGGTCTCGATTTGTGTTGTGGTGCAAGCCGAACAATTCCTAATCAACTTTCTCATCCGTGAATCGCACCGAAAACGAGGTAATAATTGTCGACATTTTTTGTCACGCACGAGATCACTTGCCAACCATGCATCGCCGGGCGATTAAAAAGAAGAATAGAGAAGAGCGGAATTCCCAGCCCCTCCCCCTATATCTTCGTGAATAAAAAGCAAATGTAAAAGTTTATTAGCAACTATGCGTGTTTACGGCAGACAAAAGGCTGCCTTAATGTGGGAATCCGTAAAGCTTTGTGGAGAATTCTGATGGCACTTTTTAATTATCATTATCATCTGGACTGGGATAAAAGAAACAAACGCATGTGAAAGAATAAACCACTTTTCTTTCATTCTATTTATTGAAGTGGTAAATTTGAATGCAGTTTAAGCCACACTCTTGACATCAAATTTTTTTTTGCCAAAAGTGTGGGTCAAACAACACTTTTAATAATACTCTTTCATTGTATGTGTGAGCTTGAAAATAATGTTTCCTTTTTGTTTTTTGTTCTCCAGAAATGAAGTTCTCCATGTACCCTCCTTCCACGATCGCCGCCGCCAGTGTTGGTGCAGCCATCCAAGGCCTGTCAGCCCGCCTGGACAACAAGTGGGCCTCTGCCAACGACTTAGTCTTCAGGCTGCATGAAATAACAGGCGTTGAACCAGTAAGTAAAAATCACATGAAAAATTCGATTTGTCTTTCTAAGCTAAATTTTTTTATTCACCTCATACATTGCAGGCACAATGTTATAAACAATTACAGAAACATTATATTCAGGGAAAAGGGTGGTTGCCTGGTGTCTTTTTATGACCCAAGTGTTGAACATGCTGTGTCAGATAACAGTATTCGGAGAAAAACAATACATCAGCACACTATAGAGTGCCAGATGAATGAGGTAGTCCAATCCAAACTGATTGCATTTCACAACTCAAATTTTAAAATCTGATATTGGAAACGCTTTTGCCGTAGGAATTACTTGTACCATCAGACAACAATAGAGGGTCCCTGCATTAGAGATTAAGACAGTATAAGAAAAGATACAAAAGTAAGTGTAAAAAAAGATTACAAAATCGAATAAAAATTATAAACAATTTTTTTTTTTTTATGATAAAGGATGATTTTGAACCCTATTCATGAATAGTTATTGTGGATATCATCAGAGAATTGATATAATTCAATGACATCAATTAATGAAATAAATTAATTCATTAACTGCACAAAAAATAAATAAAACACCCAAAATTAAAAATCAAATGCTAGTATTAACTTCTACATAAAATGAATAAATTGATATTAAAAGTAACAATGGAAATGGATATACCTGTTTCGGAGTACCTATGGGGTAAATATATACTGAAAACCTCCACATAATCATTAATATGAGAAATTACATAATTTAAAAAGATTGCATTTGAAAATTTAGGCTAATTAATTAAAAGTAAAAATGTAATAAAAAATGATTTTTTTCATTGACTGTTTCTTCAATTTTGATCCAATTGGGAAGTAGCTTCAAGCTAACATTTTTCTAAAAGAGATACTTTTTATTTAGAAAATTAATATATATTTATAATACTATATGGTTTTTAAATAACTTTTCCATCATTTAAATTTTGTATAACATTACATTTTATGACCATTCTTAAGAGAATAATAATGTATAATTTTTTTTTCCTTCCTAGGATTGTGTACGGTCTTGCTGGGAGCAAATTGAAGAAATCATAGTCAATCGCTTAGCTGCAGCAACTGCTCCTCTTCCACTCGCCATGACAACCAGTCACAAGCTCGCAGAACAACAAATGGATCCTCAGGACTTAGTACAACCAGACACTCCTCCAACTGATGTCCAAGATGTGTTGTTTTAAAGACAATTAGCTATCAGTATTTTTTATAGTGTTTTCAATTTACTCTTAAATGGCGAAAGACACATGAAAGGAAAAGTTTTTTTATTGCTAGTCATATAGAACTGACTGATGGAAAGATTTAAGTCAAACGATCAGAAAAAAAACTGGATGCAGCAAGCGTTCTTGGTTGTTATGTTTTGTTCGATGAGTGGTACCACTGAATTTTACTGACTGGTCTGGGAATTATGTCTGGTAGATATCGAACACTTTGCTGATGAAAATTATCAACCCTATTTATTCAACATTCTATTTGTTGATCTGTGCCTTATAATTCTCCAAAGTAAGCTTGATAACTGTCGAATGTTAATAAGCTTAAGGGACAAAAATGAGGTAGTTCCAAATTAAAAGTGGCTTATGAATGGATTTTGTATGAATGTTCTGTCATATGGATTGTGTGTGTGGTGTTCTTGCACCAGATAATTCTTTCGGGAACAGATTGTAAAAATCAGTGGTTAGTGTTGTATAATATTTTAGGTTAGACGTGCATTCCATTCAATGTTGGAATGCATTTGTATTCCATTCTTCAGTGGACCAAACAGGGATGCTTTCAAGAATAGTGTGTATGTGTATGTTAGAAAATTTGTGTGACAATCTTTACTGTTAATTATAAAAAGGGGGTTAAATTATACAATTTTAAAGAGAAAAAAAAAAAGGATTTGTTATGTACATAGATATCAGCATTTATTATCAATGCAGTTTTTATATCATTCTATTTTTACTTTTTTATAGTTACCTGGAAAGGTTATTTTTTAAAGTAAATTTGTTACAAGCTTTTTTTATACTGATGGAGTACTTTTTGTAAATCTCAGCATAGTTTTATTATGTTGTTTGCATTTAAAATACCACTTGTTAAAAAAATGGTATTCATGGTGTGTTCTATTTTTTGAAGCAATTTTCAACACTTGTTATTCAGTGCATTAAAAGAAAGTTATCTGCATTTTTGTAAAGTTATATGTACAAATATGATTGCCATATCACTTCATATACAAAAATATTCATCAACTATCATTTCTCCACTTTTTTTGTTGCTTCACATAAAAAAACTGCTCAAATTAATTAGATGGAAAAATTTATTTAGTTCTCCACTTTCTATCAGTTCAAAATTTCTTCCACACTATTTTAAAGTACACTATAAGTCACCATTCTTTTTTTCCCCTAACAAGACTGATTTTTAAATATCAAAAAACTTGCACACAATTTTCTGTTATTTCTAGTCCTTAAATACTTTTTTTACTTGTGTTACTGTGTGAATAGAACAGATAATAATGTACTAATAAAGAGCCATCTTTATTGGTAAAATAATTAAATTTTCTAATCTTTCATAAAAAAAATTTGTCACATAAACCAATTATTAAGAACATAAAACTATTTCTATGACTTGCAAAAATTTTGTTATGTGGCTTTTATATAAAATACGCAAAGACATAAAAGTGAAAAAAAAAAATTATCTGTTCTCACTCCCTACGTAGATATACAAAAAGAGGTTGTAAAGCTACCGATTTCAGGGAATATACAGTTCCTACCTCTGCTTGTATCATAAATATTTTTGTATCTTTGTCAGTGATGCTCAAAATTGCATTTTCTTCCACATGCTTATTCTCTTCATGGATTCAGGTTATCATGTCGTATCAATGCACAAGGGCATTATAAATTGTTTATTCATATCCAAAAGTGATAAGAATGGTGTTATAAAAATAAGCATTTTTAATATAACTTTAAACATCACCATTTAGAGCTACACAATTGATGAAATCATAATTCACTGTTATCGATGGTCACTAATGGCATGTTGTAAATTTATTGTTAAGGCAATTTTCGAGGTATAATTTATTAGTCAAGTGCAAGCTTATTAAACTTGTTTGCACAAAAATGTTGATTCATTGTTTAATTATTATTACTCTTTCCTCCCATCTTGTTAAGTATTGTATTTTATGTTTAGTTTTTTTATTTTTTCATCACTAATAGGGTTTATTCCTCTATAATCAGAAATTGCAATATTACAACTGAATTGTACTGAAATATTCTACCTCAAATACTTAGGAAAAAAAAGACTGCTTGAATGAATCAACTCGTTGTGTTACAAAAGAAAAAAAAAATTATGGAATTTAATATATAACATTTGTACATGAATAACAAATTACCTTTTAACTAAGGTAAAATTGTACTATTCAAGTCAGTGTTTATACATAAATGTTTTTCAATATTTTTCAAGAAGCGAAAAGAAAAATTGTACAAGATATCAATGTTCAAATGAAAAACATTTCATCTTTTGTTACATACTCGAAATGTTTGTTGTATTTTTATCATTTGATATATCAATACTGGCAATATTGTTGCTGTTTATATAATGTCATGTATTAGTTATATATTGGTATGCTTGTGTGGACATCTGTCGGAAAAAACTGGTATGTTATCTAAAGTTTACGAGACTTCCAAGTGCAAATAAAATAGTTCATAAATTTTTATGTACATGTGTCTTCATTTTAAATGTATTTTTTTTTTTATGAGTGTTCTTAGTCTTTCCAATTTTATACAAATATATAATCAATTAAACAAATAAAGAGCATTTTTACCCTATCAAAGAATTTCTAAAAAATTGATGAAAAAAACTATTTATCAATAAGATTTTACATATATTTTTTTGTTTCCTATAAAATGGTGTATTTGTGGTCATTTTAAACTAAAGCTAAAAGTTATATAAACAAGGCAATGGGTCCTATTTTCACAAAATGTTTCATATAAATTTTTTTAAATTGGGTATGCAAAAATATTACCTTTCCCCTAAAAAGTCTTACTTATTACTGATATCCATTATAAAGTTAATTTATTAATTTAATACATGGTCATTTCATAATGACTTTACATAAAATATATGTACATAAAATACAGGTAGCATTTTATATACTACTTTGAAAATTTCACACGACATTTACATATAAATAAGAAACTAGAAAATATTTTTCCTCCGAAGCTTGCAATTCTAAAATCCAACATTTCCTACATCCGTAAATGAAGTTAAATACGCAATATAAAGAATATAGATAAAACATAACCAAAGAAACATTTTAGATGAACATTATTAGTAGTACAATATTATTAACTTTGTAATGAGCTTTACATCTTTGCTTTTAAAGATGGATTCCCGTAATTGAATAGCATCATTTAAATTAGCCACTAAGTAAATTTTAATGAACTTTTTGCTTCTATTTTATAAATTTTTATACTTCATAATGTGTTTTCAAATAAATTAGTAGAGTAATTAAATTTTCTTGCACATATACTTTTTTTCAATATAAAAGCTTTCAGATGGAATATAGTATCAATAATATTTTGGAAATATATTAATATCATTTAGTTGAACAGAATTTATTTTAGATAATTGATAATTCAATTGTACAAAATTTAATTATTAAAAAGAAAATCAGCTGACACAGTGCAAATTTTTTGCAAAAATAATTTCATGATGGAACATTTAAGTTACTATAGCAAATCCTTTATACTTTCAAAATTTCTGCAATATTTTCAAATTATGCAAAATAAGGCAGCAGTTAAAACTAATTAGCGGACAGGATTGCCGAGTTTTGAATCTGCGAAAGACATAATTATCATTGCCTCCATAAAAACATCTCGCATCAATAGTCAGGTACATGATGGGAGTTTTGCTAGGCTTTCTGGCACACAAATGTAGGGCAATTATCCCCAAAAGTCCTCTCTTGAACAGTAGTGTATAAGAGGCCCACCCATTTTCCACCAGCCCGTCTAACTAGTAAGGGATTGCATAACCGGGTGCCGTGAAGGAGGGAAAAAAAACTAATTATGATAATAGCAATAGAATCATATTCATAATTTTTTCTACAGTTTAAAATTGAAAATTTTAATCACTAAAAAATTGAGGTTAAGTTCAGATGTGTCTATTTGAAAGAATCAATTAAATAGTAAAAAAAAAAAAACAATAAATCTGAATACAATTATTTTATAAATTTAGTTTCATTGTGATTTTGCTGAAAAATTAGCTTTACTTTTATTTACAAAATGATTTATAAAGATACAGAATCTGGATGATATAATTTTAAGTTGCAGGAAATACATTGAAAAAAAAATTTTTTTTTCATGCAATTAAAATATATTAAATAAGAATATTTTTATAGATAAAATAATTGATAATTCAATTATATTTTGGTATAATATACATATTAAAGAGATATAAAATGTCACAACAATTTAATAACTATATAATTGGTTATCATTTCTTTAATTTGTATTCAGTTGGCTTTTGTGTTTATGTTCATGGGTAAATCTATATTCCCAAACTACCTTTTGTTAAAAAATATGCATATGATTCTATCACTTTAATAAGCAGTTTTTTTTTTTCCAATTTTTAATAAATTGAGACTAAAGTTGTTTGATTTGCTATGACTAATGTTTTTGTTCCAAAGCAACTAAATTATAAATTATAGTGGTATTACATAGTGCCAGGAAGTTATTTAGTTGCATTATGAAATGATATTTAAAAAAAATATTTCAACGATACTGACATTCAATAACATTTCTTCAACTTTTGATATAAATAATATATTTTTACACAGACCAGAACTGTGGATTTCAAACTGTGAAAAGTTATATATATTTTACAGAATTATTCCAAATTTATTTAAAAAATTAAATTTTTGATGACATTGCAATTTGTATTCAAAAAATTGCAAGTTCTTTTTTATACACATTTCCAATTGGAATACAGAAAAAACTATATTTATCGATCCTCATTTTTTATGTTTCAATAAATGACATATTTAAAAAAATATGTTTTTATGATTTTTAGACATTTACAAAAATTATTAATTTTTATTCAAAAGCATTAAAAAAAAGGATAATATAAAAAATATGATGAAGGAATTGTTTTTAAATGCTTAAAAAAAAAAAATTTTTTTTTTTTCATAAGCAAACTAATACATTAATTTTATTTACAAGCATTTCATTTCATGCATGCAATTTTATTCATGCAATTATGCACATCCTAATATTAAATATCCTAAATATTTTGAATCTTAGCTATTTTAATGCTAGTAAAATATATATACTTTATTATGAGGTTTGCAAGAGGAGCAGAACCAACATCAATTTTTTTGCGGCATTCTTTTGAGGATATGATATCTTAAAAAATGTTAAATATTGTATCGTCAATTTATTATAAAAGCAACAACAAACTTACATAATATTTGCAGAAAATAGCATCTTATTTATCACATTAACAGAAAAACCAAACAAAGCCAATTCATCCTTTGTTAGTGGGGTAGCTAAAATAATGTTTAATCAAATGAAAGATTTTGAATCTGATTGTTACATATAATATACTACCTTTAACAATTTAGTTGTAAGTGTTAGTCTAAAAAGAACCAAATTAAATAGCCAGCAATAAGTGACAAACAAAGATGCTGATTTCAAATAATCTTTATTACAAATCTTTATTAATATTGCCTTATAAAATAAGCATTAAAAAAATAAGTAACAAAATATTTATAGTTTAACAAAATAAGATAACTTACTGATTTCTAAAATATACCACATCATTTTATGCAAGCTTTGAACTCCACAACTAAATAAAAGTTTATGAATATTAACTCAGACGCTATAACACATTTCCTGCAAAAATAAAATCAACTTGATCAATTAAATAACAAAACATAAAAATCGATTATAAAAAGTAAATTTTAAAAAAGGAGATTTCATTTTCAATATCCAATTAATAAAACTAAATGCAAGCAATTATTTTCCTATGAGTTTTGGGTGAAATTATGCAAAGAGTTTCCAGTTTAATAAATTTTCTTGTTTCTACAATAATATATTTATGTTTATATGGAAAAACTTTTGAATGTAAAAAAAAAATTAGTTTTCAATCAACAGACAGATAAAAATATATATTATATTAAAATACTTATTTAACTTGATCCTTCTACGAAAGCTTTAAAAGAAAATAAATTAGAAATTTGTATGGCTAATTTTAAAACATAGACATAGACATTTTAAAAACATACATTTTAGACATAGCTGCTTTTGTTAGAAATGATATCATACATTAATAAAATTAAACTGCATAAAAAAATATAAATAGTATATTTATAATAAGTATTGCAGGATTTTTTAAGAATGATAATTATTAATTGATTTAAAGCAAAAAATTGCAACATTAAAAAAAAAAAAATAAAATTAGAGAATTAGATTTCATTAATATACAATCACAAGATAAATGCATGAATATTTGTAGAAGATTTCGATGGTTTTTATGTACCTGTAATGGATTGATTGAGATCTAAAGCACTACAAGCTCATTTTTACACTTGACAACAAGTATTTTAGGCAAGATGTTATAGAAATTAGCTTTATGGAATCTCCAAAAGAAAAAAAAAAATTAAGTGCTAATTGTATAAATTGTAATAAGTAATGTACTAACTGTATACAGCGTCTCATTATCTGCAAAAAAACTTTAAGGTATTTTGGTTTATAATACATGGATTACAGCAGAAATATTTATATATATATTTGACAATTTGAAGCATCATTTATAGTTTGAATAATTTTGCACACTTTACATGGAATAACATACAATAGAAATGGAGAAACCTTTATAATCTCTAAGTACTTATGAAATAATTTCTAAAATTTGAAATACATATTAATTTAAACATTTATACCAAATATAAAATTACTTATAATCTTTATATAAAATTTTATATAAATAAAAAGTATTATAATTATATAAAAATTCTAATATTTTAATTTGAAGTGTTTTTTTATGAGGTATATGATTACAATGCTTAATTTCACAATAAAAAATTAACTGGTTTCAATATTATTATATATTTGTACACATGAAATATATTTATGGGTTTATTTTCTAAACTTTTTTAACGGAGTATAATTCCTACAAAATAATCTGAAATTTTTTTTTAACAGATATAGATTAAAAATAAAAAACCTCTAACTGACATTAGATATCAATTATATTTGAACTTTTTAATGTAATTTTAAAATTGGTAAAAACATTTAATTTATTATGATAGTATGCACCATGTATTTTCGTATAAACTGATAACTTTTCAGAATTGTTTTTAAAGTATGTGGGCTTATATACAGAACAGCTAATTTTGCACAAAAATACAGGCAATTTTCTCATTAACCAAGTATTCCTGTAAAAATACATTTTTATTTATGAAAAAAAAAAAAACTTATTTTAAATGAAATGAGTGATTCATTTTATGCAAAATATTTGAAAGGAGTTATTCGTTTTATGAAAATGAGTTTATTTTTTTTAACTGGTTTTTTGTATCATTGCCAAAATGAAAGATCAGATGTTGGCAAAAGTTTGACTAGATAATAGAAAAGTAAAGAAATGTACACAAATAATAAAATACAGTAAATAAAAATAATATTATAGGTTTTTTTTTTTTCATTTTGCTTTATATAATGGTTTTGAACTTTGATAAATTATTTGAAGAAAAATGCACTTTTAGCTTATACTTGGATCAGCTTATAGTATTTGGAAAATAGGAAATCGCATTATGCTGAGGTACCTATGAGCTATTAATTCAAGTTGTTAACCATATTATCAAAACATTTTTTTAAAAATTATAATCTAAAAACTATTTTATCTATTTAAAATAGAAAATATAGTACTCAAGATCATTCAATATATTTACCTAAAAATAACATTATGGAATATGAATAAAAATAAAATTGGTGAATTTCATTTTCTACATGATTTTTATTTTATTTATTATATTATCAAAATTATTTATAAGCATGAAAATAACTGTATAATACAAAAAAAGCATGAAACAAATGACTAGAAAAAAGCTAAATAAAAAGGAAAATATAACAATTGAATGTTTGATTTTGTCAATATAAGGATAATTTTATTAATTACCAATAAAATATGATGGATATATGATCTTTTCAAAAACAGTCACTTCAGTTCTGATCAACATGCTATAAATATTTTTGCATCAGAATATGACATAATAATAATAATAATTTTCATAAATAAATATAAATATTTCACACACATAAATAAATGCCAATTGGCATTTTTTTTTTTTTAAATAAAAATATGTATAAAACTAAATACTTATATATAACTCTGTATTTTTATAAATCTAGAGCTATATAAACAAAAATATTTTTCGCTCTGATTTTTTAATTTATTTCAAATTAATATTATGTAATAAAAACACCCATTAATGTATTTAGCATGTTTATTTTTAGAGAAATTATATAACAGCAAACCTAGATTTCAACAAATGATAAAAAATATAAGGTTACTTAATTTAAAAACACACAAAAAATAAGTACATAAATACAATAAGTAAACAATTTAAAGTTATAATAAATAGAATAAAATATTTTTGCTTTTTTTTCAAAAATATAATTGAAACTTCTTTGATATTATACAAGTCTGCAAAAAGTGAGTGAAATATTAGTTTACTAAAATCAGGAATAATTTTAGCAAGCTCTATACTAAACTCATCTTGGAAGAAAATTTTTTGAGCATAAATTATTCGATATAATTTTATATCAAATTGGTTTTTAAT
Source organism: Caerostris extrusa (assembly GCA_021605095.1). NCBI lineage: Eukaryota > Metazoa > Arthropoda > Arachnida > Araneae > Araneidae > Caerostris > Caerostris extrusa. The sequence continues at coordinate 68,424 of BPLR01011587.1, read as the reverse complement.
TTTTTTTATTAATTCAGCATTAAATTATTAATTAATTTTTAATTATAGATTTTTTATTTACAGTGAACAGTGTTTACTACTATACAAAAATTTTCTTTTTATACTAATCAATATTTTATAATTAAAATTTCATAGAAATATATTGTGGATAGTCCACTAAGCAAATGTTTTTGTTATAAAAAAAATTATATACACATAAATTAACTTTTTGATTTCAAAATTAATTGTAGTTCCAAGCAGACTGTCAATTCTATTCTACCTTAAAAAAATCAATTCAATATGAAGAAGTTATATCTCTGGTATAACGATATCAAAACTTTAAAAAATGAATTTTTTTTATATATTTAAAAAAAAAAAAAAAAATTTTTTTGCAAAAATATATAGCAAAAAAATTTTCGCAAAAAAGGGTTATTTTTAAATTATTCATTGAACTAGAGATTTAGATTAGATAAATGTTGAAGAAAACTAATTTTTCTTATGTTATGTTAGTTAAATTATTTATTCTTAACTGTTAAATAAGAAATACTTACTTTTAATATTTCACTTATGTAAAGTCAGGAATAAATAACCTAAGACTTGAATTTTTTTATATTAATTTGAATTTAATAGATTTAAAAAATTTTAATACATATAAGACAAGTATTAGAATAAAATAGAATTATATGCAAATGAAATAATGTGCCAATTAAAACAAGTAAAGCATGTATTGTAACATTAATTGATGCACGTAAAAAGATAGTCCAACGCCATTATTATTATTTAATAACTAATATTACTGAAGTAATTGGCAAAAGTAGTTCAAGACAAAATTTTCTTTAGATTAGAAGGAAAAATAAATCTTGAAGTTAAATCCATAACATTGTTTTGCCATAAGCAAAAATACAGAAAATGAACAATAAAGTTAAAAAAGTTCCAAATTTTTTTTAATGCATGAAATTTATTTAGTTTTTTAAACTATGAGAAGATATACTGCAGAAATAATGTATGACATCATTTAATGAAAACTGTAAATCATCAACAAAGAATTGTGCACAGCCAATTCCTAGAAGTTGCTAAGTTCTTTGATAAAAATTGCCATAAAAGAGTAACTAATAGATTTTAGAAAATTTCATCAAAATGAAACTTTTAGGAAGAAATGTAAACATGTCTTTCAAGAACTTTAATTTCAAGATATGGGAGCTTTTTACAGAAATTTAAAAGTGTAAAAAGTGTTTCTGTTTAAACGGTAATTGTATCTACTCTATGTAGTTTTAAACCTAGTAGTTATGGAATGTAACCCTAGTAGCTTTAAACAATCTCTTGATAGTACTACTAATAACTCTAGTAGTTTTAAACTGTCTCTTAATAGTTTAAAACTACTACGAGATAGAAAATGTATTATAGTATTTTTCCATAACTTCATAGCTGGTGACATGGCCAAACTTTACCAACCGAATTTTTAACTAGAATATTATTTTTCTTTTAATTCTTTGCAAGTGTAAACATAATGTTTATACTTCTAAGGAATGAAAGGAAAAATTGAGACGGCATACTATTCTATAACAGTGAGATATTATTTTATCTTCATATTATTTAAAATAAAAATGGCCATAAGCAGAGAAATGATTTGGTACATTCTTCAGTCCTCAAAACTCTTCCAGCATATATTCAGAAAATCTAATTCAGTTAAATTTTTATCCAATTACAACAGTTAGTTGCTTTTATAACTTTAATACTAGAAGCAATGCGATATTCATACATATATTCTGTTATTTTCATTAATAAATAAAATTGTCCCCTTTAAAATTTTTTTTTTTTTTTTTTTTTTACTGGTAACATTTATAAAACCTTTTACATAAATATTTTCGTACAGAAATTCATCATTATACAAACTTTTAGCTATACTTCAGATTTACTCATTTATTTAAGAAATTGCTTATTAGCTTTGCTTTATATCTAAAATCCTGCAGTATATTTAATTACAATTAATTCAATTTGAAATTAATTGTGATAACTTGCAAAATATTTTTAAAATATACCAATACCGATTAGCTTTTATATATAAGAATTATTATTCTGGGGCTGACTGTACTATATACCAAATTTTCAAAATTTGAGCATGAAACAAATTATTTCTCTCTCCTTCCTTCAAAAAAAATTTTTTTTTACAACATAAAAGTTAACATTAAGTTTAAAGTTTATAAAAATAATATAATAATCACATTTTATTCAATATTATATTATTCAATTTTTGAGGATTTTATTACATTTTATCTGTAAAAAAAAATCTGCTTCATTTTATGTTACAATATGTATAATTATAGAATTGATATTCAAAATCATATCATAATGATAATATAATAATAAAAAGATACTCTAGTGCAGGGGTCTCCAAACTTTCCGGCCTTAGGGCCATATTGTTTAATCCAGTAAGTACCAAGGGCCAAAACCGTTTTCATTTTTCTGCCATTATCTATAATTTCTGAGCGAGCATACGCTTGCTAACTACAAACTATTGTCAGCTTAAAAAATCACAATTACATAAATATCATTAATATTTTTTTCAAGCGGATACCCCGCGGTTTCATTCACGTTCATTTAGCTTTTCCGTTCCTGAGGGATTTTCAGGATAAAAATCATGTTTGATTCAGGATATGTACATTCCAAACATCGATATACACACACATACGCAATACTCTTTACCCCAACATAACTACCGAGGGTAACCGCGGATGTTCACTAGTTTATAATGTTAGTGGGATTCATTTCAATTATTTGTTAATTGTTATGCTTCTGTGTTTTTTTATCGAATTTATTACAGCAACAATAAGCTATTGGCTGTCGCGGATTGATGACACTGGTGGGCCAGATTTGGCCTGCGGGCCGTAGTTTGGAGATCCCTGCTCTAGTGGAATTACTCTGAATGATGTGTATACATACAGCAAGTGGTATAAGCAAAATACTATAAAACTATATAATAAAAATCGTAATGATGTTGAGAATTACCATATTTAAAAAAATTTTTCTTAAAAAAGCATATTACATATTACCTAAAAGACAAAGACTCCCTATCTATATAATATAAATAAAGAACCCATAAACACACCAATAAATTGACCTGGAATAAACTAAAAACATAACCATACTCACACAACAGTACTTGCTACATGTAAATTGTTTAACAAAACCATCATACCATTAGCAATACAAAAATCCAGAAGTACCTCCCATTCAGACCTTATTCTATCTCACACACTCACACTTACAAAAAAAAAAAAAAAAAACTGAAGATTTGAAGTGCACATAAACTGCAGCAAAGAAAGTGATAATTATTAAACTAACACAAATATCAAAAGATTGAATGGCTAAAACTGCATTGGCAGATGAAAAAAAGAATGCAAAAATTTATAAAAGTATATAAGAACAGGGCGTGAAACACGTTTGTCCTCGAAATTTGTAAGATCTGAAAAATACAAAAACTACAGAAAGAATAAAGATAGATATTTATTTGTATTATATTTTTGTTCAGAAGAAATTATCACATAAAAACAAGTGTATAATTATAAAGTTTGTAATTCAAGAAATTTTAAAAGTGATATTTCAAAAATTAATCTCATGTTAAATAAACTTATGAAAATACCAACATTATGAATGTTTATTTTAAACATTAGTAAATTAATAATAATTCGTAGAAACAAAATGTATTTTACTTGTAAACAACTCATCAGCATTCTACATGCATACATAATATATTGATTCCTAATTTAATTTTATAAAAAGTAGAAAACAAATGTAGAAATTAATATTTTTTTTTTTTTAGATAAAAAATTAACACCAAATTGAATGATTTATAATGATATGATTGTAAAAATCAATAAGTAAGTATATAGTCACAAAATGATAAAATTTACAATATTAGAAATGTCTTAATATTATCATTCTGAAATATGCTTGCATTATTTACATTGTTTCATTTTGGAAGGTGTGTGTATATATATATACACATTTTGGCAAGCTACAAACAAAAAACCAAGTTTGTTTTCATTTATTGTTACTACTATTATTAATTAAATGCAAATATCAAATAGTAAATTAACACAGATTAATAAAAAAATAATAATACCATTAATACATTCGAATAATAGTTAACAATATAAAAATGGGAATTTACTGAAAATATAAATATACAATATATATTACAAAAATAATACTAACCTCTTTTTAAGTTACCTATATTTCCTCTTATACAAAGAACAGAGTTTTTTTTTTTTTATCTTCAATGATTTGATTCCTATTAAGCTTTTATAAAATGTTTGGTAATCATTTCGGATACTTTTTCCTGACTTTATAACTGTGTTTTTTTCAATTTAGCTTCTAGAAATAAAATGAAATAGGATAAAAATTTATTAATGCACTTTAATATAATCACAATCTTATACCAGATTGGAAAATATACATAGAAAATTCACAAATTAAAAATATATTAAAAGTTTCTGAACATTTTGAATAAGCAATTCAATAAATGTGTTTCCATATTTGAATAAAATAATTTTTATGCAAAAATTACTAATTTCCTTTCTTATAATTTGAATTAAAATTTTTTCATTTAAATTATTAGTTTATATAATGGAGTACATCATATAATAAGTTACATATTATTGTCTATTTCCACAAAAATTATTATTTTTTATAATAATATTACTATTAAATGATAGTAAAAAATTGTTCATGTTTTCGTGAATATTTGCTTGTTGATATTATACATTTTCCAAAAATACATTTTTGTAGAAAAGTATATAATATACAATAAACTTTAATCGATAATGACTTATTACGATGGCTATTCAAAATAAATTATTTGTATAACGTTCATTAAGTCATCTAAATTTATAATTAATAATTTTGTAATTTATTTTTTTTCTGAACATAGAATTAAATACAGAAAATTCATAATTTTTTATAAGGTACACATTTGAATTTTTCATGATCCTAGACAAATAACAAAAATGGATTAATTTATCACATTATTAAGTGTTAAAAGATTATTAACATACAAGATTATCACATTATTATGTTATAAGATCGATTTTCTTATTAGTATAAGTGACAAATTTCATGGCCTGATTGCCAATTGGCTAGCTTTGCCCCTTGGTACCACAGGTTCCAGGTTCGAATCCTAACGGTGGCATGGATGTTTGCTAGTGGTTCGGAATCCATTTTAAACTGTAGGTCCTAGTCTGTTTAGCCTAAAATGTGCACAAGATGAGTATAGAGCGACAAACCAAGCCAGAACTAATGACAAATTTCTTATTAAGATTTTAAAAATTAAATGATTTCACATTTATGTTTTGAAGTCCTCTTCTTATCCACCATAATATTATTAAAAAGTTCATTTATATAAATGCAATGAAGGCTCTAAATAAACATTTAATTATGACAAAATTTTAAATACATTTTATGATCAGTTCAATGCATGTATCAATGTTCAAAAACTATTATTTAACAGAAAAACAAATGAAGCAAAAAAAAAAATCTACAATTTTAAACATAAATATAATTGAATGTGTTTTAATTTATGCTTATTGACTAATAAAATAAGAGCTTAAAATAATCTTAATCTTGAATAGATTTGCAATATAACATTAAAAATCGATTTATTGATTATCCAACTTATACACAACTATATTTACAATAACAATTTCTACTTTATTTTTATAGGCAAAATATAAAATGGGCTTTGATTTTTTTATATTAAGAGCCTTAAAAATAACTTTAGACAAATAATTTTTTATATCATGTATTTCATACATATTTTTTTTTTTTTAAATAAATTAATCTTTATGCTTTTATTACTTTTAATCTATTTATTTTGTAGATGGTATACATGTTAAATTGAATAAGCAAAAAATTCAATATCTTTTTCAGTTTACTTATGACTTGACTTTATACTTTTTAGCTCATAACAAATTACTCTCAACTTTCTACTTAAATAATGCTAAAGTTTATTACTATTATTTATTATTCTATATGAATGTCATGGAAACAAATGTTACATATAGAACAAGAAATAATTATCCAAAATATTATAAAGAAGGAAAATATACAAATAAAACAACTAAAGTGCACAAATAAAACAAAATCTATCTAAAATATACATAAATAAATATTTCATATAAAATTGTCAAAATATGCAATATCAATTAACAGAATTTTTTTTCGTTTTTAAGGAAAATTTATTTAGAAGAATTCTCAAAAGCTTTCATCTAAAAACTTTTTAGAAATATTTTAAAGTAAATGTCAGACATATTTTTAACAAAGAGAATTTAAAAAAAATCATCTTTAACATAATTATACAAGAACATTATTTAGTTATTGAATTTTGTTAATTAAAAATCTAATTTATGTAAACGGATCTTAAATAACAGAGCCTAACTGTTCAATGTGCGAGATTACTTAATATAATTTATATAATTAAAATATCATGCAATAAAAATAAATATATTACCAAATAAATTAAAAATTCCTGAAATCACTTTATAAATTAATTTTCATTATTAAATCACACATATTTCACATAAAAATTAATTTTATAATAAATGCCCAAATATTAAATTGTTACTTGTGTGAAACCTATTACATTGCTATCCTCTTCCAGTTTCATTATGTTAAATAGATAAAATCATACTGGCAGTAAAAATCATAAAATGAATTTAATACAAATACACCAAAGTTGTAGGAAAATTCATAAATAGAAAATTTATTATCAAAATCACTGTTTTCTTAAAAAGCTAATTAATTTATTATGAACAAGACTTAGTAAATATACTAGAATGTATTTTTACCAATCAACATAGCTCTGTCAATGTGTCTTCTAACATCAACTCTGTTAACATGTCTTAATAAGCAAGTACTTGCAAATCATTGAGTTGAGTTTAAGAATGCTGCTGAAAAAAAAAATACAGCCATGAATAAATTTATTAATGGCAATACACAATGTTCATCCTGCTCATATTTATATAATAATTATTTTTTTAAATGTAAGCAGATATATAGATAAAATTTTTATTCTTTTTATATAACTTTTTCTTTATTTGTTCATGGAAGGTACACTTAATAAATTTATAATTTCACAAAAGGTAGAGGGAGGAGAGAGTTTAATTTAGTTTAGTTCGTCATTTTACAGTCATTTTTTGCACACTTTGGACTCATTAGACAGGAACCTACAGTTTAACATGGATTCCGAACACCTCACAAACATTCATGTCATAGACAGTATTCGAACCTGAAGCCTGTTGCACCAAAGGCCCCTGCGCTAGCCAATTGGCCATCAGGAAAAGGAGAGGGAATAAGTTTGGGAACCACTGACATATAAATCTTTAATGAGAAGCTTGGTTTATATATACAATTTGAAAAAGTATTTGATAATGATAAGTGCTAATTTGTGACATTCTGGATAAATCACTGTGTGCTTAAAAATAAAACAAGTTGCTGGACTAATTTTTCTGCTAAATATAGATGTCCTCAAATTATTGTCAATTAAAATAAAATCATTTTAATCACAAAAGAAATTGAATGATAAAATGAAATGAAAAAATAACATTAAAATAATAATAAAAAATAAATAGCAGAAATCAAATTACAATATTCCTTTAAAATTACTAATATTGAATATAAACACATGTACTGGATCAAATATGAATTTAAATGTTGAATAACAGTATTGCACAGATTTTTATGATCTGAATTTGTACTACTCCATAACCACTCGACTATTTGTATGCAACATTTGGTTTCTATTCTAGTTTTCTGTATGCAACATTTGGGATAAAAATTGCATTAGCATTAACATGACACACAATAAATTTAAATTATCCACTCGTATGCTTTCTATCATACTGAAGAAATACGATTTACATCTATGAGTTTTTTAATAATTAAAACATTAATGGTTTCAAGAAACAATAAGAAGTGAATCTGGCTAAAGCATAATACTCAAAGGGTATAAGGAGGTACAAGCTATTAAAATATGTCTTATAACAAGAAATATAAATTAAGTACAGCATTTCAAATACTAAATTAATTATTATATTGAAATGATTATTAAATAACTCTGAATAGAAAAAAAAAAAAATTATATGATTACATGAGTTTTTAGAAATTTTGGGCTGAATTAAAAAACAAACAAAAAACCAGCAATAGATGAGAGTTAAAATTAATGTAAAATGATTTAGAAAGAAATTAATATACAGATATTAATTTAAAAACATACTTCACACATTGAAAATTAAAAAAAGTTTCATTCATAACGCAACTTTTGCACTAATTCCACGCCATCCATTTCAAGAAATACGTCTTTGCCATCAAGGTTAAAAATTCATTCTTTTTATCCGCATTTAAAACTGTAAAACATAAATAAATATTTAATAATATAGAAATTATGAAAAGATAAAATATGCAATATATTTTTGTCCTGCAATAATATTTTAAAGAATGAAAATAAATTGACGCAATAAAATTATAGCTTATTTGAAAAATATTTACTCTCATTAAAAGTGTTATAATTTTCATGATAATTCATGTTATTTTACTTATGAAGGAAATCTACTTCAAATTTGAATTCACATTCATTTGAAATTAATGTTTAACTTGACTTTGAAATTTATACTCGCTAATTGATGCTTTAACTCGAATCATCCAATTTTTTTCCAATTTGGGGAAAAAAAAAACAACAACTTATAAGCTGGTATAAGACAATATATGCTTTAAAAATATTTCCTAAAGTCAGTCATTTCAGAAATTGAAAATGTCAGAACTTTGAAAGTTATTTGTTTTTATTCTATGCGCGTTTTCTTACAGAGTTAAAGATACAGTTACTGAAATTTATCATTAAATATTAAGTTTGATTTGGTTTGTCGCTTCTACTGTCATTTTTTGCCCATTAGGTGCTAAATAAACTAAATATTAATATTGACAATTTAAATTCAACATGCGACTTACGTGATGATAGAGCAGTTTAGCAGCCTATTTGATTCTACTTCCACTAATTTGTATAGTTTGGTTTGGTTTGTCGTTCTACTGTCATCTTGTGCACATGAGGTCTAAACAGACAGGGACCTACAGTTTAAAGTGGATTCCGAACCGCTACAAACATCCACGGTAAAACAGGGACTCGAACACGAAACCTAACGTACAGGGCGCCAGACAGCTAGCTACTCGGCCAACAGGCCCCCACTAATTTGTGTAAGGACAGCCCTTTCGTTTCACTGTGCTTCAATGGAAAAATAAATAAAACAGATTAAATAAGACTTTGTTAAGATTATGTTGAAAAATTTATGAAAGGTATTTATGAAATTTATTATTACTTATTCTTTTCACAAATACATAATAATTTATTTCTTTCTTATATTGAATGAATAGGGAATTTTAAAAGCACTTTTATTTAGTATATACAACCCATATCAGATTTATATCAGATCCTGTATTATAATAGCAAGTTAAAAAAGTAATTTTTATTTGGATAAATAACTATAATATTCATCTATTAATCAGAAATAATTTTAACTAATTTAAAATTAGTTTTAGGTATGCATTTCAGGTTTTTGTAACTTAACTGCGATGACAGCGTGAAAAGTTTTTTGCGTGCTATTGGCAAAAATGGGATAAGAGAAAGCTCATCAAACAATCATTAACAAAATAAAAGCATACTGTTTTAAAACTGTAATTAAATATAATTTTAATGTTTCTAAATATTTTTTGAAATTTTGCATGTTTTTAAAGTTTAGTTTGCCTATTTCATAATTCTTGTACTCGTAATTTTCGTATACAATATTTTGACAAGGCAAAAATTAATTTTGTTTAAATATTTAAATCCTTCCATTCATATTTATTTATCGTAATTCCTACTTTGATAATTAGCAAAACTTTGTAGATAAGAAATTAATGGGAAATTTACTGCTCTTACCACAACAATATTTATTGATAAATTATGATTTTGAATTTAAAAATTTAACATTTTAGCTTCTATAAAATGCAAAACTAACAAAAATATTTTTATGCATAAGTTTTCCTTCCAAAAGTTTTTGAAATATAGAATATTTAACAACGTAATTTTTGTGATATATATATAACAAGTAAGACGAGTGTTTGGAAATCTAAAAGATTATTATGGAAAGAGTTTGGTAACCTGTAATACTATTAAATCACAACTCAAAATTAAATATATTTGACTAACCTAGAGAGACCTTTCTGATTAAAACATTTATTTAATTACTTTTTTTGAAGTGGTTTATTGCATTTTATACAAGATGATCAGCGCTGTAAACAAATTATTCCCTTCTTACATTTGTTTATCGGTAATAAACACATGATTAAATAAATGTATGATTTGAAGAAAAACAACGAATTTCAAACTTGTTTGAGAATTTTCAACAGTTAAAGGGTACAAGAGGAAAAAAAAAATGTACCACAGTGTATATGTTGTTGAGCCCAATTTCTGGATTGATTGTATGGAGAGATAGAGATTTGTATAAGAATCAGAACTAATTATTATCAGGAAAAACTGATAGCCTAGCGATATGTTATCAACATTTTATAACTTTATCCTTCTTCACTCATAACGACATAATATTCCTGCAAGATAATAAACGTCCACATATTGTGAGAGTGTCTTTACAATCTATACATATTCAAAATGCAGACACATTACTATGGCTGGCCCGTTCTCCAGGTTTTTCACCAATTGAAAATTTCTAGACAAAAGCTTGATCGCCTTCAAAATCTATCACCAAACTTAACAGCTTGGTGGGGAGTAAAACCAACAATATACCCCCAATAATGTACCCGACGTAATATATACCCCAAGAGCGAATAGAAGTTTTCTATCCTAGACATCAATTGCATATCTAAACTTGCATTCAAACATCTTTCGCATGGAGGTCCTATATGTAATTAATATCCGTCCTTCTATTCTTTGTAAAACATGAAATAGAGCATATATTCCTTTGAAATGGCGATCTTCTACTGATGTGCATATGAATTTTCAGAATTCAAATTTCATATATGTAGTTGCAAGCATTCAGTGTGTTGCAATTTTATTTTCCAGAACTATAGTATATAGATTTTATCGTAGGCCTGGAGACTATAGCATGTCCATTCATGAACATGTCCATCCATGATTTTTATTATATGAATGGAAACTATACTACATCAATTCTTCAAGTCATAGTACATGGTGATTATAATTAAAGTCTCACTTTCAAAATGCTGTCAAAAAGAATCAATGAGTTCAAATTTGAACTGAAGATACTCGAAGAAGGGGGAAACGGTACGGCATCAAAAAAGTTCCAAAGTGTTATGAATAGAGGGCGCTGTAAGCGGCCTAAAAGAAAGTGAATTCGGCTCCCAGTGATAGTTTGAATCGAAATGACGACGCATGTGGCAAGACGAGCTGCCCATTCAACCCACTGCAGTGTTCAGTGTGCTTGATGGTTTCGGTTTGTTGACGGAAAAAAATGTCTTCCCAGTCATTCAAGAGTTGTGACACTGTGAGTGGAAAGGCCATCCACCACGGCAAAGTCATATCCAATTGGATGGGAAAAATCGGTGGAACTTTTTTGGATGTCGTATCGTTTCCCCCCCCTTCTTCACGTATCTTCAGTTCAAATTTAAACTCATTGTGACGAGTGGTTTTCTTTTTTTTTTTTTTGATAGTAGTTTGAAAGTGGGACTTTAATTATAATCACCCTGTACATCGATTTCCTTGTATGTAATGATACCTGTGTCTTAAAACACATATGTTACATTTCGGAGCATTTTGTGATAATGAACTAAGAAATTTGCATTTCATGAGATGATTACCAATTTCCATTGCTAATGAGTTAGGATTATTAATGTAAGGCAGTTCTTGGATAATACTACCTGCCATTTGTGTAGAATTCAAGCGAACACACAGCTCAAAATTAAAAAAGACAATATTTAATAACAAAAAATTACTATGATTTATTTATATTCTTCTATAGTCTTGTATGGGGCTTTATTGGGTTAGTTCTTCTCTGCAAAGTGTTTGGTTTGGTTTGTCGCTCTATGGTCATTTTGTGCACACTTTGGGCTCATTAGACCGGAACCTACAGCTGCAAAGTGTTTGATATCTATCCATTTGGCAAAATTGGAGACTCAGAATAATTTGTATGCAATGGAGAATGGAAACAGATATCAGACGAAGATTTGGCTCAGTGATAAATATTCAAATGACTAGCAAAACCCTTCAAAATCATTTGAATGTAACGAAAGAGTACCAGAGGAAGGCTCTGGCTGAGTGATAAGTATGCGAATAGTTCGTAAAATCCTTCAAAGGAATTTATATGTAATGGAGTTGTTACCAGAGAAAGACGTGAGGGGTGTAACCAAATGTATTCAAATAGTTCGTAGAAGACTCAAAATAATTTGTAATAATTTATTCGATGGAAACGGATAAGTTACCAGTGGAAGGCCCTGAGTCAGGGATATTTATTCAAATAGTTCGTAGAAGACTCAAAAATAATTTGTAATAATGTGTTGGATGGAAACAGTTACCAGTGGAAGGCCCTGAGTCAGGGATATTTATTCAAATAGTTCGTAGAAGACTCAAAACAATTTGTAATAATATGTTGGATGGAAACAGTTACCAGTGGAAGGCCCTGAGTCAGGGATATTTATTCAAATAGTTCGTAGAAGACTCAAAATAATTTGTAATAATGTGTTGGATGGAAACAGTTACCAGTGGAAGGCCCTGAGTCAGGGATATTTATTCAAATAGTTCGTAGAAGACTCAAAATAATTTGTAATAATGTGTTGGATGGAAACAGTTACCAGTGGAAGGCCCTGAGTCAGGGATATTTATTCAAATAGTTCGTATAAGATTCAAAATAATTTGCATGTAATGGAAGATTACTCGTGGAAGGCCCTGGATGAGTGGTAAGCATGCAATTGGTTCAGCATTACCCAATTCAAAGAGCTTGGCTCCACTAGCCACACAGAGTCGGAAGGTGCGTGTCTTTGTCAAGGATGGGCATGGTAGACCTGTTTCCTTTGGGTCCCAGAAGCGGTAGAACAAGGGGCAGTGTAAGGCTTCCTATGATATGGTGTAATCGCTACATAACATTCATTGCTGCGGCAAGTGACCACAGGTCAAGAACGATCATCATCAGAAAACCGTGCTTACATACTTAAGGAATGCCCTTGAATAGGATAATACTTAGCTGAATTTGTTAGATAAAACACTTTAAACTGATGCTTTATAAAACAGGACGTTACCACTTGGCAATTGGCATTGTAATAATCCTTGAAAATCCTGGGAATCGCACTGTTCTCCGATGCGGGCAACACATGTCGTGGAATCGGTTTGCGAAATATGTTTATAAATCACCATGGCAACGATGCAATGTTTCGAAAGAATGCGTTCACACGACTCGTTATCTGTGAGTTCGAAACCTTTCACTAGAAATAGCCCCGCGGAGTGACAGGAGACGAGATAAAGACGGCCGCAACAAGTTTTCTAAATAAATACTCAAATCAAAGATATTTATACGACAAGAGATATACTCCCACAATTAAACGGAACTATAAAATCCACCGGTGATCTGTGGTAGTTTTGGGACACACTATTTTTTGAGTAAGGCTTGTGGACAAAAAAATGCTGAGTGTTAAATGGAAACACGTGTTGGGACCAAAATTTGGCTATGAATTAAATTTGATGTCTTTGAAAATCAGGGAACATCCTAAAAGATGATTGAAACTATTGGAATTAAAGAACGCTCAAATTTAACGATCTCTGGTAAGAATCATTCTTTATTAAAATGCACATTATTTAGACTTTTCATAGACATGTGCGAAATAGTGGTAGAAAGAATTATATTTTATACTAAAGCAGGGATGGCCAAGCCGCGAATGTTTTCCGGCCCGTGAGATGTATCACACTTTTACAAAAATATATTTGTTTTATGATGGCCAAAGGAGCGAAAACCAATGTATTAGAAACATACATTATGCGTGCATCCATCTATTCAAAAATGAACTGTCGAAAGGATGAGAAAAATCTATTATTCTGGGCTATTCATCAATAAACTAGGCACTATCTGTCACATATTCGCAAGACTATTATTTTAAAATCAAAGTTCATTTTAAAATAATAGTCTTGCAAATATGATAGTGCCTGGTTTATTGATGAGTTCGCAGAATAATTCAATTATATTCCGAGAACTGATGAGGCGTAGTCATCTTGGAACATCTAATACTACAGGTTCTATGTTTCCATTTAAGTGACCTCAGCGATCATTCCTAGATACGCACAGTGGATTGTGGATAGCGGAGAAAACCAGACTCTTAGTTCAAGTTGTTAGCGCTTTTGATTCAACTGACAATCATTTTTTCAATCAATCAACCTGCGAATCATTTTTTTCCTAAAATGAAATGGACCCAACACGCTCCAACATAACAGATGCAACATTCATTACGGTGTGCAAAAGTTAAGTGAAAGAGTGGAAAACCAAATTCCGCCCAAGTCAAATAAATGTATTTTAGTGACTTCATTCTTTTTATTTCGTTTCTATTTATGTATTTATTATATTTCATTTTGAGTGTTCTATATTTCTTTACAATGTGCGTTTAGTATCATTATTATTGTATTATCTATGTTTACATGTAAGAATAACAGGAAACGCAAAAATAATAACTCATTATATTTTAAAAATAAGGTTTTTAGATTTTATCATTTACATTCGGAATCTATTAAATTAAAATGATTTACTTTATATTATTCATATTTAAAATTATTATATTGTTGTTTTAATGCCGCTGGTAATACACAGACAGTTCATCGTTTTTCCATCAGCAAGGGTTGCACCACTGTTATTTATTCAGCATTACCCACGGGGGCACTTGAAGATAGGCTACGGATGCGAGTCACACTATCCCCACAACGCTCCTATTAGAACGGGACCTACAGTTTAAAGTGGATTCCAAACCACTCCAAACATCCATGGCACCACCAAGGGTTCGAACCCGAAACTTGCGGTGCCAAGCGCTAGCGACTTGGCCATTAGGCCTTATAAGAACTATTATGAATAGTACTATTTTTTATCGGATCCTGAGAGCCGAGTGACTAGTACACTGGTGTTCGGCCGAACCACTACAAACATCCGGATGTGCCATGGATGTTTGTAGTGGTTCGAATCCACTTTAAATCGTAGGTCCCGGTCTAACATGACTGTTGGGAGTAAGGCTGGCAAACGCACCCCGTAAAAAGAAAACATCTCCTGTCTCGAAATTTATAAGTTGGCAGACAGGCCTCGGCGAGCCATGGGGCTGTTGTGCCACTGATGATGATGATGATGACTATTTTCCTTAAATAAAGCTGAATAATATTTATAAAATAGTATTCACTTTTCTGATTTTAATTCCTTTCAATTTTAAATTTTAATTCATTTTTCTAGTATTCTTTCCAAGTTTATTCGCAACGTGTTTCCGAAATTTTTGAAAACAAAGATCCATTTTATTGAATCACAACGATGTCTGTTTATGCAATACATTTTTAAATGTTTATATTTAGATGAAAGTCAAGTTCTCTAACCTATTCCGAATTCTCCTTCATCGCCACTGCTGCTCTTTCTTAATTCAGAATGCTGAACTTTGAAATACGATAAAAGCGATCTTCGAAATGAACTTATCAATGCAAACTGGAATACATCCCGAATAAATCGGTTCGATTCGACAGCACCTCGCCAGTTTTCCGCCGACCTCCACCCTGAGAAGCCAACAGTTGGTGTCGGGGAAGTGGTTACAGGTACCTCTTTTCTGCCTCCACAACCAGCAGATAGACAATCCATGCTCTTATCCGAAGCGATAGATATCCCTAATACCTTTAAGTATCAGAAAACAGAGATAAAAAAACCTGCTGCGTATTTGCTCTTCCTTTTTTCTTTCTCAAGTAGCATGTCCTCTCCTTCGAGTGTCCTTAGAAGGATACACCGCGATGCTGGAGTGTTGACAGTGAGAAGGAATTGCCTATTGTGCTTTTGGACTTCATTGGAAAAGGACTAAGTTATAGTACACCTGTCGTGTGAATACGTCGAGTGCTTAATTGATACATCTGTAAAATAGAAGAATACAATCGCCATCTTTCAAGGTCAAGGGAATACCTCAATCTGCTGTCTCCAATGGAGGATTCTTGCGTTAGTAAATGCTTTTATTTATTCATTTTTAAAAATCCATTTTCTATTTTATTTATTTCACGTTTAATCTATTTCGAATTACAGAAATTTATAAAGAACGCGATAGGAGTGAATAATAATATTATAGAATTAATAATATTATAGTTCAACATTATAGAATGAGTGACTTTGAAGTAAAGGATCCATATAGGGCCTGATGGCCGAGTGGATGTCGCTCGGTGCCACAGGTTTCAAGTTCGATTTCCAGCTGTGCCCCGGATATTTGGAGGGATTCGGAATCCACGTTAAACCCTTACGAAACAAATTAATTAGCAAACAATAAAGCAATATGATAGAAAAGCAATATATTAATTCAAATGGTTTCCTACATTGTGTGCAATTTTGGTTAGGCAGTGGCGTACCTCGTGCGCAATTTCATGCATGCCTCATCAACTAGTGACGACATAGCTTTCCGGATGGACTTTTAGAGATGTCTGTCCCATATTTGCGTGTCGTATGAGAGAAAAACCAGAAAACTTCACATCAGATAGCTTGCTGTCGATACGTGACACTTTGTACATGTCACAATCACCATTGAGTTTCTCGTTTCTGAAAGTTGTGATAGCAACTGACTCTACCAGGAGGATTCGAACCCGTAATCTTCAGCATGCCAATTGTACACGTCGGCACTGGGCAACGAGTCGGATTGCTATGTGTCGCATTTGAGGGTTCGCAAATAGTTAATTGGTCTCAAAAATCAGAATGGATAATTTATAACAATGAGAGTGTTTTACATTTCTTATTCTGTTTTTTGATGAATTCTTTAATTAAAATTTTCTGTTCGGTTATTTTGAAAATTTTAACAAAAAAAATTTAATGGGCTAAAATTGAGAATATCTTTGAAGGAAATAAGTATAAACGAAAATGATATATTATTTTCCCTAAGCCTTTTTTCAAAACTTTTGAAAAGAAATGATATTATTTGACAGAAATATGCATAACTTATCAGTGATGTTTTACGACAGCTGTTTTTATTACCAGATATCCAAATAGATTTATTTTAAATTTTGAGGCTAAATGTAATTCGATATTTGTTTTTAAAATCATCACTGTAACCATACAATAAACTTGAAAAGCAACACGCTAGTTAAGTTCTCACTCCAAAATGAGGCTTTGGTGCTTTCATTTGGGAATATATTACTTTGATGCATTGCAACTGTCTTTTTTAAAACATTGTTAATGTACGATTTAAAAATAATTATTTATAATTTTAACTAAAATCTAACAAAGCTTTAATATTTTTAATGAATGTTTATTTTATATTTAATATTTTTTAATATATAATAACAAATACTATTTATTCATTAAATAATTATAGAACCAAACAAAAATTGGTTTAGGTTCCAAAAAATTGGTTTGGGTTTTAAAAATTAAAAAATTTTTGAAGATTGGTAATTTTAAATTTATGATGATTATTTGAGCATAAATTAAAATATTGGATAAATAATAAATATTCATAGATCCAAACAAAAATTTGTTTAGGTTCCAAAAAATTGAAATCATTTTGGAGATTGGTAATTTTAGATTTATCTTCATTATTTGAGCATAAATCTATTACTACTATCTTTAACAAAAATTAAAAATTTCTAAAAGCTTATGAATAAATGAGAAGCGTTATATAATTGGAGATAAAATTCTGACGCCATTAAATCTTAGAAATTAATGCAAATGAAGAAATCATAACATCTCTTAAATGCCAAGAATCAATGCAAATTTGGAAAATGCATGAAGTTAATTTTGAGATTGATGAGAGTGTCCTTCAAAAGAAAAATTTTTTTTTTTCAATTTGTTGCTTAATATTACCTTAAAAGTTAAATGCAAAACGGTGCCTCGGTTTACATCTGCTTTACAATAAGACTAATTAGGCTTCCTCTGACAAGACTAAAAGATTAATCTTTTGAATAAGACTGTTTGGAGGTGAATAATTTTGTTTGGTATATAACAAATAAAGAAATCTGTTAAATTAAAAAGTAAATGCAAATTTGGAAAGTCTTGAAATTTTGAGATATATGTGTGTGCCTTTCTGTTAAAAATGCTCAATTTCTCGATTAATATTTAATATTGGCTTGAATGTTATCTATACAGTGGTGCTTGAGTATACGTCCACTTTTGAATAACTCAATTTGTTGTACGTCCTGTTTGAATTTTGTTTGGTATACGACATTTGTTAGAAATACGACTCACGTGTATTAAAGTGTGTGTGTAGACCAGACGGTGGCCAACCCAAATGATTTTGCGGGCCACTTTGAAAATGCATCCTCACTCCGCGGGCCGCCTATAAATGATATGTCCCCCTATTAGATTGAGACCCACTATAGAAAATTTTTTTTTTTGGAGTGAAAAATGGAAACAGAATGAGTTATTCTTTTTTGTGTTGACTGTTATTCTTGCATGTAAGCATAGACAATATAATAATAGGGATACTCAACGCACATTGTAACGAAATAGCGAACACTTAGAATGAAATATAAAAAAGCATATAAATATAAATGAAAGCATTAAAAAATGAAATATAAATAAATACATAAATATAAACGAAATAAAAAAAAATGAAATCATTAAAAAATATTTATTTTACTCGTGCGATATTTGCTTCGCCACTTATGTTGGAGCTTTTCATTTGGGTTTTGCAAGTCGATCACCATTTGGGTATTCGCACATCGTCATGGGTGTTGAAAGTGAACGTTGCAGAGCTTGTTTTGCCTTTGGTCAATTCAACAATCAACTGTAAGTAACTAGGGATGGTCACTGCGTCACTGAGGTCACTTAAAGGAAAACATCGAACGTGCTATATTAGATGTTTCAAGATGCGCACATCATGGTTAGCAGAATATAATTTAATCTTTCTGCGAACTCTTAACTGTCAACTCATCCATAAAACAGGCACTCTCTGTTTTATATTTGCAAGAATACTATTTTCAAACCAAAGTTCATTTTTTTCTCATCCTTTCGACAGTTCATTTTTTGAATAGACGGATGCACACATCCTGTACTTCTTTTAATACAATGCTTTTCGCTACTATATTATAAAATAAAATTGTGATAAATCTCACGGCCCGGAAAATATTCAATTCGGGCCGCGGGTTGGCCACCCCTGATGTTTAACATCTTAAGGACGTATATACTAAGGTATAGCTGTATTTTAAATAAATTTCATTGATTTTTTTCCATGTTTTATTGTATTGCAGGTAACCTAAGGAACATGACCAGCCAGTTGTTACAGACTACCCATAGTTACAGGAACAGCAAAGATAAATGGATTTCCAATTCTTTTAAAGTATGGTGATCCAGTGACAGCAAGGTGTTCTGCTAGGACTATTTATTATTTATTATTTATTTTTTTATTTTAACTGAAGAACATTACTTTGGACTGTGAAAATGACTATCACCTATTCATTGGACGTCGCCAACACACGGTTTTGTGGCTTTGCAAAACTGCTGGGTCGATGGAAAGGCAGCATCTACAAGATCCTTTGGAAGGAGTTCTTGGTTTTCCTACTTGGATACAGCTTACTCAGCGTGACTTATAGGTTCTTTCTCACAGAGCCACAGAAAAGGTAACTTTTTCCCCATGGCTTTTACTTAGTTCTATTCTGAAGAAACGATCAGTTATTGTTCATTGAAAACTGATTAGCCCATAAATCAGACGAATTTAAACATAGCGATGTCATAGTCGGAGCTCTGAAATGAATTTCGGGGAGGTTTTAATTATAATTAATATAATTTTAATTTTTAATGATTAAAATTTTAAATTGCATGATGTGAAATTATTCAATAAATTATGAATTATTTTTTATAATAAAGATAATGACAACTAGAAAATACTATTTTTTAACATTTTGATTGTTTTGTTCTAAATTATTTTCCTTTAATAGGCCTTCGAGAATAAAAACGTATCCATTTCAGAATGATACATTAAGTGATATAATCATGGCTTACATATTCATTTTCATGACATAGATGGTAGATTGAGTCAAATAATAAGCTAATGTACCACCAAAAAATCCTTTGCCAAAATAAGTACTTGCTTACTAACAACTAGATTGCTATTTGTTTTGTATTGACATGTCTTTAGTGAAGAATTTCATCATTCATTAAAAGGATGTATATATGTTGCAAAATTTATTTATGAGCAACTTTTAAAATTTTGATTAAA
This sequence comes from Caerostris extrusa, assembly GCA_021605095.1. Taxonomy (NCBI): domain Eukaryota; kingdom Metazoa; phylum Arthropoda; class Arachnida; order Araneae; family Araneidae; genus Caerostris; species Caerostris extrusa. The sequence continues at coordinate 48,045 of BPLR01011587.1, read as the reverse complement.
TTACTTTTTATTTACATATAATTTTGTGCAAGTTTCATGTATTTAAAACAATTCAGATTACATGGAACAATGTTTTTTTAAACGAACATTTCTTGTAATGTATAACAACTGTGAAATATATTTAAAATACTTGAATTAATTTTAAAGATTCAAGACACACTTTAAAAGAGTGCACAGAAATTAAATGAGAAAAATAAAGAAAAATTAAATTAAACAAATTCCACAATGGCTTTCTGAATTTTTTTCTTTTTAAATTTGTTTGTCCCTGCATATGTCTGACTAGCATCCCTAACTAGTAATCGAATCGTCCATTTCTGCTATTAAGATGAATGTTTACCTTCCCAATGAATAGTTGGCAGAACAATATTGGAAGAAGTTTAATTTTTGTAACCTGTACTTTTTTTTTATAGATCTTTATATCAACTATTCTTTATGTATGAGTGAGTGTGAATAAAATGTTACGAAATGATCAAGGCCTTCAAAAAGAATCTAACAGTCTTAACTAGTCTAATAATTGATTCGCAATAAATGAGTAATTGATTAATAAATGATGATAATGTATCTTGATGATCTTGATGGAAAAATATAATATGATAGGTATCGTCAGGATCTTGTGATAGAAAAATATAATGATAGAGTTTCTTGATGATCTTGTGATAGAAAAATATAATATGATAGTGTATCTTGATGATCTTGATGGAATAGTATAATATAATACAGTATCATATTATATATTTCTATCACAAGATCATCAAGATATACTATTACAGTGTATTATTCCATCACAGGATCATCAAGATACACCGAAATGAAGTAAAATAAATAATCCTGTGATCTGATGATACTGTGATGGAATATGAATGGATGGAGTCTTGATGATCCTGTGTTATAATAATATAATATAATAGTATATCTTGATGATCTTTGTGATAGAAATATATGATAAGATTAAGGTTTTTCTTGAAAATATTAGGATCTATTTATATTAAGAAGCACTTTCATAGGTTAGTGCATCTTGATGGAAAAGATAGTATAATAGGCATTTTTATGAAAAAATAACCTATGATAATGTATTGTGCCGTATGGAGATCTTATGATAGTTTATCACATTAATTCTTTCAAACTTAATTTTGCATGGAAAATGCCCGATAGGATCCAAACTTTTAAATGTTCAGAAATTGGCCTCTTTCATGTCAGTTCAAGATGGATGACTTCTGTTCCCAGAGGCGTTTTTCGGTTTGGAAGAAGGTTTCATTGAGATGAAAAAAATTACAGATTCTGAGTTTTATGATAGTAGAATGTACACAAAAAGCTAGTATTTATTACGAAAAAGAAAAAGTGCTTTATAGACAATTGTCAAAATCATGTAATATGCATTGTGTGCACTTTTACTTTATCTGAATTAAAACCAGGAATTTTCAAAAAAGGTGCAAATTATTTTAGTTCAGTCTGATGTAAGTTACGCTATTATTTAATGATTATAATTCCATTTTCTTAGATCGTTCATTTCCATTCATTTTCATTTTTTCATTCATTTTCATTTTTTCATTTCTTCCATTCATTTATCGACTCCACCCTATGCTAGCCAACCTCATAGTTTTCGTTCATTCAAGTACTTCAACGAATTGTGCTAATATTAAAGGTCTTATTGGAGTAAATGCTAAAGTATTTTTGCATATTACAAATGTTCGCCTATCACGAATTCTTCATTTTATTATTTTGAGAGTACTAATTTGTACATTATTTTTTAAAACGTTTTTATAAATAATATTTTTGGCTACAAAGAAACACAGATGTTGATATCTTATTTAGCTGTTAGATATATCACGCCATATTACATATTTGAAAAACAAGTTATTCAAATGTAAAAATGCCTCTTGATATTAATTTACAATTGTTTTTCAATAAAACATTTTTAATTTTTATTCAAAATGATTTTTAATTTTAAAAATATTTACAAATTTCAGTAACAATCTCCTTCGTGATTTTTAGCACTGTTTTTCAGAACAAGTTAAATTATCATTGTGTAACCACTTTATTCTATTCCTCCATCATTCTGTAGACTACTTTATTCCCTAAATTCCTTTCTAACCACTTTATTCCATCCCTCTGTAGATCACCTTTATTCCATCTATCACTATATAAACCACTTTATTCCATCACTCTTTTTAGACCACTTTATTCCATCACTCTGCAGACTATTTTTATTCCCTCCATCCCTTTCTAGACCTCTTTATTCCATTTATCACTATGTAAACCACTTTTTTATTCCGTCACTCTATTGACCACTTTATTCCATCACTCTGTAGACCACTTTATGCCCTTCATCCCTTTCTAGACCTCTTTTATTCCATTTATCACTATGTAGACCACTTTATTCTATCACTCTGTAAATCACTATATTCTATCCCCCTGCTAACCACTTTATTTCCCCCATCACATTTTCATCACTCTGTACGCAACTTCAATCAATCCATCAATCAGTTCTGCAGCAGAAATCGAAATTGATTTCACCTTGAAATTTCTTGCAGAGACTTCGAGAAAGTGGTGAGCTACTTTGAGACCTTCATCGATCTGATCCCCCTGTCCTTCGTGCTCGGCTTCTACGTCTCCCTCGTCATCGGAAGGTGGTGGAACCAGTTCGACGCCATACCCTGGCCAGACAGGTGAGCCCCTTCTATTTTCATGTAATTCAATGTACCTCAATCTACTAATGTAAGTATCTGTATTTCATTAAAAATGGCAAAACTGATAAAGGGTTGGTGGAAGACAATTGCCAGGGTTTAAGTATGTGGTTATAGTATGGATATATTACATTTGTTCCTCTTATTAGGTGGGTGCAATCCCTGTCAGATATGTCATCATGGAGATGGTAGGCTGGTGAGAACTAATTTCCATTGCATAAAACAACGACTTCAAATTTAGTTGTTAGAAAGTTTAATTATATCTCCAAACCAGCAGCACAAAAAACAGTTTACAGAAAAATTTAGATATTGAAGTCGGACAAAAAAAAAAAAAAAAAACTACACACGAGCATGTTGTATTAGCATTCTTCCAACAACTTCACGAATCTTATATAATTGTGAGTTTAGATTTCAAGGTTCAAAAGTATATTGATTAAGGAATTAAACTCCAAAACACAAGTGAAGTTTTAGAAGAACAATAACTTTTAAAACCGATACTCATTAAGAAATTGAACATGTGGAAATACAGGTCGCACCAGTGCGATTCATTGTTACAGCACCACTCCTCCGAATGGTATTAACATTTTAGCAATGAACTTGCAGAAAAAGACTCAGGTTTGAATCGGTTAAGGTTGTACTCACAGTTTTGAGAAAATATTTGATTCAGATTATAGCATATAGATAGCCTCATTAGTCAAACATCGGACTTCTCCAGATTTTCATCCATACAACATGTAAATGTGGAGCAGTGCTCCCTAAAAAGACTTCAGGAGAGGCAATGTCCTTCCTTCGTAGGGTGGACTGTTTGTGACGTACAGTCCTCCTACGATTTACAATGGTTCACTTATTTTTTAAAAAGAGCGTTCATTGAAAACAAGTTGCACCATATTGTAGTGAGACGTTCTATGATAATGAGTTTAGCACAGCCCGTAACGTGAGTTATCATTCTTACTTAAGAAAGCATACTACTTGTGCAAAAAGTAAGACCAGTTTCCAATTTAAATTTCCCGGGCTTATGGTATTTCAATTTGTTTTCTTTTTTAGATTGCTGGCACAGTCCTTGACATCTGTGTGAAACTTCACGTCAAAATATTCATTAGTGTTTTGCGTTACACTTGGTTTTGTGAGACGCTAAAACGGATTCCGGCGGTTTTGGAAATGTATGAATTCCTTGAGAAAAGGACTTGCATTCAATTTTGTTTGCGGAAACTTATAGAATGTTGCGGAAGGCATTCGATGAGCATTCTTTATCGGAAAGAAATGTTTACAAGTGGTATAAACAGTTCAAAAAAGGCAGAGAACGCGTCGAAGAGCCCTCGGGTCGACCCTCCACCTCAACCGACGAAGCTCACGTTGAAAATAATTAAAGATTTGGTGCTTGCAAACCGTCGATTTACAATAAGAGACCTTTGCTGATGATGTTGGAGTTTCAAAATTCTATTTTAAAAGATGTCTTGGGCCTCAAACATGGGAAATCTTGATTGGTACCGAAAACACAGAATGCGCCAGTTCACACTGCATTGATTTTCTTGACTTTTCACCAAAAATGAAGCCCATATCGTTCCACAACCACCGTATTCACCTCCTAATTTAGCATCGTGCTACTTCTGGCTATTCCCTAAACTCAAAAAGACCACTCCGGGGACACCGTTTTGAGTCGATTGAAGAACAAAAACCAAGCGTAACTCAAGCACTAATAAATATCTTGACGTCAAACTTCACACAGGTGTCGAGGACAGTGCCAGCAACCTAAAAAAAAAAAAATTGAAATACCATATGCCCTGGAAATTTAAATTGGAAACTGGTCTTACTTTTTGCACACAGTAGTATACAGAAGATCGCCACAAAAGTAAATATTGTTATCCTATGAAACCAAATCATAAGAAGGGAACTCTTTTATTTGAAGAATAAATAAACCTATGCATTTATAGCTTATGCTTTTTTTTTTACCTTCAATTTACCTGCTTTTACATTTGAGAAAAGATGAACTCTTTAAAACATTGTCCATAAATGGACAGCTTCCATTTTTTTTTGTCTTACATTTTAGCATAATCAAACATATTTGTGTTCCATTGTGTTCTAGGTTGTGCTACATGATCGGAGCGTACGTCCACGGCGCGGACGACAGGAGCCGGATGATCCGGCGGACGCTCGGCCGCTACCTGATTCTCCTGCAGGCGCTCACCTTCCAGTCGGTGAGCACCTCCGTCAAGAAGAGGTTCCCCACCAGCCAGCACCTCGTCAGCGCAGGTATAACTATCCTAGCATTACTAAATTTCAGGAGAATTTCGCGCTGTCCTGCAATATTACAGGATGTTTGTTTAACTTATAATATTCGATTTTGATTTCCTTTTTCTTTTAAAATGTGCATGTCGCGTGGCTTTATTTGAAATGAGTTCGCAAATAATATTCATTCAAAATTTTCACGTGGTTACTATTTTGTGCGGTTTTTTATGTAGGATTTGTTTGTGCGGTATATGTAAAAAAATTCCATCCAATGCATGTTATGAATAAAAAGTAATTAAAAAAACACAGATGACTATCTAAATAACATGCAAATTAAAAGAATCCATCTGCCCGATATTATATCGTCCTATTACCACTCTCCACAATTTAGAAAGAAAACTCTAAAATTATTCTTACTTTATCAAACCAAATGTGAGGGAGTTATCGACATCCATTTTAACATATCCTTATCTGTCTTCGATAATTCATCCCCAATGTTTAGTCAAACCAATTTTTTTTTTAATAAAACTGTTTTATTCTCGTAAAACTATACATTGTGTTGATGACATTCTGAGGCCTCTTTATTGACTCACTTTTCTTTCTGTCCCTTTGACTGTTTGCGGTGTGTGAGACCAACTTAGTGTCGATGGCTGTCTTGCTGTATGTTTGCTTTGTTCTGCTCGTTCTTACTTTGTGTGTGATGCTTATTGTAATGGATTGATTTCCAACAAAGCCATATGTTACAACAACAACTCTGCATTCTGTCTGACTTCCCGTAAAGGTCAATATTTGCAGCAAGTTATTACAGCGCAGAGACTAAAGCACCCGAAGTCCAAAAAAGTAAAATACTAAATTATTTTATATGTACCCAAAAAACACCACGAAGAGTTTATTTAAATTTAAATAATACTAAAAAATAATTATTGAAAATAACTTACAGGAATCGTGAGATTCCTTGTAAATTATCCCTTTTCAAGCCAAAGATTGCTGATCGATCAATACGTTTGAATATTCACATATGATTAATTCACATGTATTTTTTCACTTCAGGCCTGATGACGAAAGAGGAGCGGACGGTGTACGAGAAGCTGGACGCCCCCTACGGCAAGTGGTGGCTGCCCGCCCAGTGGTTCAGCGCCCTGGCCATGAGGGCCAAGAAGGAGGGCCGCATCAAGGACTCCATCCTCATGGACGGCATCTTCACAGTACGTTGCCTTCACCTTTCCTATAGTTTCTGACAGTCAGCTTCCAGGCTCATTGGCTTCTTTCATCACATTAATGGCACATCTTTGATTTTCACAATTTAGAATGAAAAACCCCCAAAATATTTTCACTTTCTCAAAGTAAATATAGGGACATTATTGTTAGTTTGTTGAAGTTATTTGATCCAGACTTTTTATAGATTATTTAAGCCTTTACAGACTTTTTACAGGTTTTTAAAGCAGTTTGATCCAGAATTTTACAGTTTGTTAAGAGAGTTTGATTTAAAATTTTACAGTTGGTTTAAGCTTTTACAGAATTTTTACAGTTTCTCTAAGTTATTACACGCTTTTACAATTTGTTTAAGCTGTTTTAATCTAGACTTTTTACAGTTTGTTTAAGCTGTGGGATCCAAACATTTACAGTTTGCTTAAGCTTTTACAGACTTTTACAATTTATTTAAGCTTTTTGACCAGACTTTTACAGTTTGCTTAAAATTTTGCAGACTTTTGCAGTTTGTTTAGGTAATCTGATCGAGACGTTTACAATTTGTTTAAGATTTGTTGGAGATGGTACCTCTCTGCAAAGTGTTTCCCATCTATCGATTTGGCAAATATTTTAAAGCATGGGAGTCGTATTCAAGCAGCGATTATATACCAAACATAAATTGTTCACGTCCAAACATGACCTGTTCCAATTTGGATTTATTCCAACGTGGATGTACACAGAGGTATCACTGTATTTCTAAATTAATTATCAGTAGAGATGGAGGTTTTCTCGGATGAATCTTCATATATAGATTTAAATAAAATTAATTTTTCTAATATCTAAAAATTTATCATATATGAATATTCTATTTTATAGAAATTAAAAATTCTATACCTGGAAAAAAATTGAAACAACAGTGAAAAAACTTATATATTTTTTTTTACAGGGAATTCCTATCATACCGTAGTGCCTGCGGAACCATGTTTAACTATGATTGGATAAGCGTACCTTTAGTTTATACGCAGGTAAAACATTCAGCATTTTATGTCATTTTTGGTGATTTATCCTTTAAATTAATTAATCCTTATTAATCATTTTTAATCAATCATTAATTAATCGTGATTAATCATCTTTTCATCACTTGCTTTTCAAGTAATGTTTTCAGTTTTATTAAAATCTCAATGTGAAAAGGAGGAAAAAGGATTCAGTCCTAAAGTCCTTTGAAACCCTTGTTGTAAATCTTAATTCAAAAGTGAAATACTTTTCCTAATATATAACGCTTTATATTTATCTCCAATAAATTATGATCATGGCATATTCACTTCCAATCAAAAGTAAATTACTCTTGAAGAATAATTAGGAAAAGAAGACAAAGTCTTATATAAAATATTATAGATAATAATATTTTATACTAAAACGAAAAAAAATAAGATGATAAAAAAAAAAAGTTTTATTTAAAAAAAAAAAAATTCTATTCAAAAATTTCTTATTTGTTTCTAAAATAAAATAATCTTTAAAACAATTCTGGCTCCTTAGACACGACAATTTTGTAATGAATGACTAAAATTTAATGCATTTAAATGCAATTTTTATTGTATATACTAAAATGCATCTGAATTAAGAAAATATGTATTTGATGTTTATTTCTATAAATTTTTTTTTATCTAATCGGATTTTTATCTTTCAAAATTAGATGAATATGTGTCTTTTTAGTCAACATAGGGTTTTACTACCGTTCAAACTTTCACGGTTATTACTATTATATTTTAAATAAAACATATTACATTAAAACTATTTTTATAATAAAAATTTATGATATAGGTGATAAATTATTTAATTATGATATATTATAATACGTTTGATTGGTAAGGAATATAAAATATTTAAAAATAAGACAGTAAATATTTTTCTCTATAAAATTTAAAATAAGTAAATAAATTAATAATAATTAGTTGATTAATAATAATAATTTAATTAATAAATATTAATTAATTAAATAAGAAAATTTTAATAATGTTTAATAAGATATACACTGAGTTTCTTGTTTTCATTCAGAATTTCGTAGTCAATTGTTTTAGGACAGTTTAAAATTTTTTTAACTTTTAACTTTTTTATTTTTAAAAATTTTTTTAACTTTTAACTTAAAAATTTTTTTTTTTAAACTTTAGTGTTTACTTAACTAAAAAAATAAATAGTAAAGTAAAAATAAATAAATTTGATCACAAATGTCTTTAAAAGGAAAAATTTTAACTTTAAACAATAATAAAACATTTAATATAATATATTTATAACATTTAGTAAACAAATAAACTTTTCTTAACATTTAATATAATATAATTTGAAATATAACTGTTTGAACTGTAATAAAATTCCCGCAATTTAGCAAATAGTCTTCGCTATTCAATGATAACAAAAATAATAAAAATAAAAATAAATAAAAAAGTTACACGTATCAATGTCTTCGAGTGATTTAAACAAGTAATATAATAAAAATTTTTTTAAATCAATTGCTACTTTTTTTCACTCTATTGCAGAAAGTACTTTACAAATAATTTTCATTCACTTTTTTAAGTTTATCTGGCGCCCTCTATTGGTAGATACATGCAACTTAAATCTAAAAAACTAAAATGAATGAATTAAATTTAATGAATGAATTAATATTCGAAAAACACTGTATTAGCATCAAGTGTCATCCACTACAAGTTAAAAAGAAAATGTATTTGAACTCGAGTGGATGAATAAAAAAGTTTATGAACGATTGAAAATGTGAACAAGATATATATAGGGAGGTGTGAGCTAATAGAAGGGAATTGAAAAAAGGTGACTCTATATTGCAACCTGAAGAAGCTAAATTTAGAAAATTTCACATTCGAATTTTTCTTTTTCACCAATCATGTTTCGGCAGTTGGCGTTAATTTTTCTCGCCAACAGGTGGTAACGCTCGCCACGTACACGTACTCCGTGGCTCTGATGGTGGGCAGGCAGTACCTGGACCCGAGCACGGACTACAACAAGCACCACGTGGACCTCTACGTTCCCATCTTCACGCTGCTGCAGTTCTTCTTCTACGTGGGGTGGCTGAAGGTAAATCTCCATTGTGCTAAATTATTTTAATCATCATGGCCTGAATGGTCGAGTGGCTGGCGCTCGGTACCACAGGTTTCGGGTTCGAGTCCCGGCAGTGTTATGGATGGATGTAGTGGTTCGTAATCCACTTTAAGCCGTAGGTCCCGGTCTAACAGGATCGTAGAGCGTTCACGGAGCAAAAGTCAGACTTCTACCTCCGGGTGCTCCATCACAACAGAAGCTGCTTCTTTCCCTCCATCCATGAGTAGATCACTCATGGGTTGTCCGTCTCGCCCTGCAGGACATTGAGGATTAGTCAACAACAATTAGTCAAATTCATCATCATCAATAGCACGACAGCCCAGAGTGGGGTAAGGTGTTCCTTTGAACAGATTTCCATGCATTCCTCTGAATGCCAAGGGTCCTCCAATTCTAACTTTTAGTACAGCAAAATCTTTCTCAACTGCGTCTATCCATCGCAATCTGGGTCGTCCTCTTCCTCTCTGTCCCCGTGGCTTTGCCAAAACGAGCCCTTTTCCCAGTGTTTAAATCCTTCATTCAAAATACCTGGGCATCTCAGTTTAATGCATCGATCTCAATCAATTTTATACTATCTGGGTCTATATAGCATTTATAAATGTCTGCGTCGTACCGTCTTCTTCAACAATCCCTTTCCTAACACCTCCAAGAATAGCCCTTCAAATCTTCCGCTCCAATAGACCCAAATGGGCCTCATTCTATCTTGCCAAATTCCAAGTTTCAGAGCCATAGACCAAAATAGGTCTCATAAGGGTCTTATAGAACAATAATTCAGTTTTTCTGCTTATAAACTGTGAAATTATTTTATTAATACCGTATAATTCCGTGTAAACAACGAGAAGTCTTAGAGACATTTTCTAAAACTAAATCACTATGGTCGACATACGTACGGATCCACTCATCTTGCAAAAGTGTAGGTACTTTTCCGTTAGTCAGGCACATGCGATCCATCGCCAAATATCGCTCAATATAGCATGTTTTTATTTCTTTAGTTTACATTTCTCAAGTTTAAGAATAAAAATTTTAAAAAATCGAGTTATTCAGCTTATGAAAAGAACTTGTTTTTATCTTCAAAATTGCATATATTGCAGATTTGTTGCCAAAACGAAAGATTTGATGTTGGCGAAACTGGCTTGCTTCATATATAGGGTTACCAGAAGAATAAATACCATTGTTGGCGTTTGTCATTTTAGTTTACAGCTATCAGATTGGAACATATTCATCCGCTTTACCCTTTTGGCAACATTTTCGCCGTAATGGCGATACGTTTGAAAGTTACAGGAATTTTTTTTTCACTTCGGCTTATATACGGGTTTCAAACTTTTGGTAAATCTTTTGAAGAAAATCGCCCTTTCTGCTTATACACGAATGGGATTATATTTAGGAATATATGTTATACAATATTTAATACTAAAGTTTAACTTAGATAAAATTTTTTCATCCTTTCATTTTTTTTAATTATTTAAACGTAAATTAATTGTATATTTTTGATTGAAATTTACAAGAGATCCTTGTGTAGATCATGTATAACGGGAAGTTTACAGAAATAGCAAACAAATCAATGACAAAATATTAAAAACTCCAAATGCATGGTAAATTTAAAAGACCAAACAAGGATACAAAGAGAGAGAGAGAGAGAGAAATAATTTAAGAAATAGTAAAATAAGAATAAAAAATATTTACAAAAGGCTATAAAAGCAGTCTTATTAACAAGTTGACAAAAATTTGGTGGCCATTTGACTTTTCGAGTGTCAGTTCTTTCCTTAAAATTTTTAAGAAATAGAAAACCAATTACGTAGTGCTACGTTCCTATAGTTTGGTGTTCGGTATGAATTTAAATGAATCTTTCCAAATGTTTACATCTTCCACCTAGCCTTTTAAAACCTATGAAGGGAATTTAGTCTTCAGATTGAACTTGCAAGGGTATATATGACAGCTTTCGATGCCGCTTGTCTAGTTTCAAAGATATGGCAGACTTAAATGAAGCGAGATTACATGACTAGTTTTTATGCTATCGAGAGTTTCTACAAGATTCTGGAATTATTAATAACTTTTAAATTTTTTTTGGACAAAAGTATGTTGTTTACAAAAATTAAAAACTTCAGATTAAAAATTATTTCATGTCGAAATTGTTTTTTTCACCAAGATTTTTAACTGCAGGTAGCAGAACAAATTGTGAATCCTTATGGAGAGGACGATGATGACTTCGAATTAAATTGGTGCCTGGACAGAAACTGTCAAGTAAGAAGCAATTGTTTTATTTTGTCACTAAGAAATATAGCAGGCAGACTCATTTTCAATTCATTGTTACTCAATTAGGACAACTGACGTTAATCCAACCATTTATTTTTACTACTGTAGATTGTGTACCTGCTGGTGGACCACTTCCACGCCAAGCATCCCAAACTGCTGAAGGACATCTTCTGGGACGACATGCTGCCTCAGCTGCCCCAGAACAAGATCACAGCCAAGAACATCACCAATCCGCAGCTGGGATCGGCGTTTAACTTGGAGTAAGTTGTGTGCTTGGTTTGGTTTGTAGCTTTACGGTCATTTTGTGCACACTTTGGGCTCATTAGACCGGCACCTACAGCTTAATGTGGATTCCGCACCCCTCACTAACGCCCATGCCACCTTCAGGATTCAAACCTGTGGTACCAAGAGAGCGCTAGCCAACGTAATTTACAAGAAGATCCCAAAGAGTTTTTATAGTGAAAGTGACCTTCTCTCGAAGGCTCAGAATTCCCTGCTTTAAATGGTGGAGAAAACCATGCAGATATACACTGAAGTGACAAAAAGTCAAGGGATACCTCTTAATATCGTGTCGGCCCTCCTTTCACCCGGCGAAGTGCATCAACTCGACGTGGCATGGACTCAACAAGTCGTTGGAAGTCTTCTGCAGGAATATTGAGCCATGCTGTCTCGATAGACGTTCATAATTGCGAAAGCGTTGATGGTGCAGCATTTTGGGCACGAACAGACCTCTCGATGATGTCCCATAAATGCTCGATGGGATTCTTGTCGGGCGATCTAGGTGGTCAGATCATTCGTTGGAATTGTCCAGAATGTTCTTCAAACCAATCGCGAACAGTTGTGGCCCGGTGACATGGCGCATTGACATCCATAAAAATCCCATCGTTGTTTGGGTACATGAAATCCATGAATGGCTGCAAGTGATCTCCAAGTAGCTGAACATAAGCATTTCCAGTCAATGTTCGGTCCAGTCGCACCAGAGAACCAAGTCCATACCATGAAAAACAGCCCACACCATTACGGAGCCACCACCAGCTTGAACAGTGCCTTTGCTGACAGTTTGGGTCCATGGCTTCGTGGGGTCTGCGCCACACTCGAACCCTACCATCAGCTCTTTACCAACTGAAATCGTGACTCATCGGGCCAGGCCACGGTTTTCCATTCATCTAGGGACCAACCGATATGCTCACGTGCCCACGAGAGTCACTGCAAGCGATGTCGTTCTGTCAGTAAAGGCACTCGAGTCGGGCTTCTGCTGGAATAGCCCAAGAAAGCCAAATTTCTCCGCACAGTTCTAACAGACAAGTCCCTTGTACGTCCCACATTGATTTCTGCGGTTATTTGGCGCAATGTTGCTTGTCTGTTAGAATTTGCGACTCTTTGCAGACGTCGCCGGTCTCGGTCGTTAAGTGCAGGCGGTCGACCACTGCGCTGTCCATGGTGGGATGTTATGCCTGAAATTTCATACTCTCGGCACACTCTTGACACAGTGGATCTGGGAATGTTGAATTCCCTAACGATTTCCGAAATGGCATGACCCATGCGTCTAGCTCCAACTAACATTCCGCGTTCAAAGTCTGTTAATTCCCGTCGTGCGGTCATCATCACGTCAAAACCTCTTCACATGAATAACTTGAACAGAAATGATAGCTCTGCGAAAGCACTGCGCATTTATACCTGTTCTACACGATGCTACTGCCATCTGAAAATTTGCATATTGCTATCCCATGACTTTTGTCACTTCAGTGTAGTTAAAATTTAAAGTCTTAAGTGAGTTTGAGATTTATGTAAGGATTTAAAATCAGCTTTCAGTTTTCTAAACATCAGGTAATAATGTTAGGCTAACTAACGCATGGTTGTAAAATGATATTAAAAATAAGTATAAATCTGTCGAAAACTTTTTATAAATTTTTTTAAGGATGTTTTAAGTCGAGTGTGATAAATCAAAACACCCTACTTTAAAAAAGTTCTCAACAAAACCTAGAGAAAATCTACCGCAATCTATATCATACTGGAAAGAAACATTGAAACTATTCAAGAAAATTGGTTTGGTTTGATCTGTTGGTTTGCTCTATGCTCATCTTGTGTACATTTTAACTAAATAGATAGGGACCTACAGTTTAACGTGGATTTCGAATCACTCACAAACATCATTGCTACCGCCAGGATTCGGCTCTGAAGCCTGTGATACCAAAGGTCAGAGCCCTAGCCAAATTTACCATCAGGCATCTAAGTTTTGAGCATAGTTGTGTTTTTGACTGTGAAAATGAAATTAGCAAAATTCATTCAGAAGATTATTTTTCATTAACTCATTTCGTGGTTTTCTTTCTTTTCATGGCATTTTACTCTTTTACCCTAAATATGAATTTTCGTTTCTTATTTTTGCAGAGTGAACGCTGCAGATGCCGAGTTCTTACCCATGGATACTTTGTTAGAAGAAGACAACGACGCGAATGTGTACTCCAGCGATTCCGTGAAGCAGACCTCTGGAGTTCGTTACAGACCCTCTTTCCTCATGAACTTTTTGAACTCGAATTTCGGACAGAGCATCCGCAGGAGATCCACGCTCAAATCCGAGAGTTTCAGAGAACCCCAAGGGCACGTGAACCCGGCCTTTGCCCTGAACAACCCCCTACCCCGAGGAAACACTCCGAGCCACAGCCGCAAGTCCAGCCTGGCCAAGAGACACAGCCCCAGCCACAGTAGGGCGTCCAGCATATCCATCCACCCCAGCAGCATCAGCCGCCACAGGCACAAGATGTACGACGTCCAGCAAGCCGAGTCCAGCAATCTTCCCAATGGCATCCCCGAGTCTGATGGCAAGGGAATCATGTCAGCCATGAATGCCGCCATGGCACCAGTGGTAGGACACTTTGAAGGCGTGCCACCCAATTCCTGTGAGACCGTGGACCAGAACATGGAAGGGGATGGAGGTCTTCATGTGCACATGCCTCCCATTCCAGAAGAACCGTCTTCTCGAGTGGTGTCCACACTCAGCTTGGAGCCGATTGCGGAAAACTCCACCAAGCAGATGGACGACGTCCAGAATCTGGTTGCGGAAGCCAGCAAGGTTCTGGAAGAACTGAATCGGGTTGTAACTGCCCAAGGTCACAAGAAAGACTGCGAGTTGAAGGGATACGAGTCGTGTTGTTCTCTGGACAGTGACAGCGACGAAGATGAACACACGGACGATGAGGACACCATCAATGAAAAACCAATTGAGACAGAGTCGGTTATAATCGATATGCAACGACCAGGCCAAGATGAAAGATCAGTACATTCTGTTCTGTAAAAAAAAAATGTTTTATCCATGTTAAAAATACTGTTTAACTAAATTTAGATTTGAATTTGGTTTGGTTTTACACAGTGAAATTTAAGAATTTATTGTATTTGAAATAAAAGCTTTTATTTTTTTAATGTATATTTTCTTTTCCTAGAAATCGCACATGTTTATGCTTAAGCATTGTTCGTTAGAAGTAGGACGAATAGCTGGTTGGGTGACAGTCATAATAGACTGGATCCTACAGTTTAAAGTGTATTCCGAACCACTGCGAATATCCATGGCACCACCGGGACTCGAATCCGAAACTTGTGACACCGAGTGCCAGAGCGGTAGTCACACGGCCATTCAGGCCCATTTTGTGAAAAAAAAAAAATCATGTTAATTTAAAAGACAATTGTTATGAATTTATATATGAACCTTATTTTGCACTCTTAAAATATTTAGTTGATTCACAATTTTACTTTCACAAAGATCAAAGTTATCTTTTAAGAGGAGTTCGGAGTCGGTGTAAAAAGTTCGACAAGAGTCTGATTTCGGAGTCGGTATAAAAAATCTACTGAGCAGTCGGGATTCAGGATGGGTATAAAAAATTAAATGAGGAGCCAGGAGTCGGGACTATGCTACGCGATTTTAATTTAGAAACAATAGTTATTTGCCCTATTTATGTCATAATGTTTTTGCAAGATAATTAAATGCACAAATGCATAATTTATTTAAAATTCCATATTAAAGAAATGCAGTTTGCATATAAACAGTCCAGTCACATTAATGTGACCCCCACCTACTTTGTGAAACAACCCATCCCAAAAGGCAGGTGGCAGCACATTACAGTGGAAGATGTCCAAGGGCATCGGAAAGCATTTGAATCGTTAATTACCTTGATCGAATTGCAATCGTTCCGATCTGCCGAAGATGGTTATTCTGGCTTTTGACAGGTGGTCACATTAACATGACGGGACTGTGTATATATATATTTTCTTAAAAGACGCTTATCATTGAGTAAAACTTTGTTTCACTAAAATGCTCGTAAAATGGCATTCCATCATTTTCAATGGCATTGTTGTTGGAGAAGAGATAAGATAAAGCTAATGGGGAAGAAGACACGAAGCGGCAAAGAAGAAAGGACAATTTTCTATACTCTATTCCTTTAGAGAAGCTTCACTTTGAGGAATTTATCACCTTTTCAAGTGTCGCATGTAGCGTAAACATTTTATGTGCGATAATTCATTTATCGTGATAAGAATATCACACGAACAGGAAAATCAATAGGAATTAATTTTAACACATTATATTATGAAGCAATAATCACCTAATTGAAAAACAAGTAATACAAAAAAAAAAAAAAAAAAATTTTGTAAAGACAATTCCTACTTTTTTTCCACTCTTTTTGCAGAAAGTCCTTTGTAAATAATTTTCATTCATTTTTTAAGTTTATCGGGCGCCCTCGGTTGCATGTATCGAGTAGATACATACAACTTAAAAACTTGTAGTTGTAACTTGTAGTTGCATGTATCGGGTAGATACATGCAACTTAAAACTAAAAAAAAAAAAACTAAAATTAATGAATTACATTTAATTACTGAATTAATATTTGAAAAACTGTATCAACATCCAGTGTCATCCACTACAAGTTAAAAAAAAAAGGATTCGAACTCGAGTGGAGGAATAGAAAGGGTTTTATGAACGATTGAATATTTGAACAAGATATATGAGTATGAACTAATAGAAGGAATTGAAAAACAGAAGTATCTATCGTATATTTCCGTGTATGAGCCAAGTATTTCTTTTAAAGTTTATGGGGCTTCTGTACAGAACCACTAATCCGTAAGTACTCTTCCGTTAGTCATGTGCATAGGGTAAATCTAAAGAAATTTTGCACAAATATAAATAGCAAAGTATAATATATATCGGCAATATAAAAATACTACAGTGTCCAAAAAGTAAGACCAGTTTCCAATTTAAAATTCCCGGGTTTATGGGAATTCAATTTTTTTCTTTTTTTTTAGGTTGCTGGCACTGTCCTTGACATCTGTGTAAAGTTTGACGTCAAAATATTCATTAGTGTTTGAGTTACGCCTGGCTTTGTGACACGCTAAAACTGATTCCGGCGATTTTGAAATGCCTGAATTCATTGAGCAAAGAACTTGCATTCAATTTTGTTTCCGGAAACTTATAGAATGTTGCAGAAGGCATTCGGTGAGCATTCCTATATCGGAAAGAAATGTTTACAAATGGTATAAACAATTAAAAAAGGCAGAGAATGCGTTGAAGACGAAGAGCCATCGGGTCGACCCTCCAAGTCACTCAAAAATCAAGGTCATGTTGACTCTTTTCTTCGATCACCGTGGTGTGGTGCATTATGAATTCCCTTTCACCGGGCCAAACTGCCAACAAGGAATATTATTTGAGTGTTATGCGTGAAGCTATTCGCAAAAAGAGGCCACATTTATGGAAATACAACTCTTGGTTTTTGCATCATGATAATGCGCCAGCTCACACTGCATTGATTCTTCGTGACTTTTCCGCCAAAAATGAAACCCATATCGTTCCACAACCACCGTATTCCCACCGTGTGACTTCTTTCTATTCCCTAAACTGAAAAGACCCATCCGGGGACACCGTTTTGAGTCGACTGAAGAGATTCAACGTGAATCGGCGCGTGCCCTGAAGGCCATCCCTGCCGATGACTTTTTAGCATACATTGAGGATTGGGAAAAAAAAAGTTGACTTAAATGCATTGTGTCCGGGGGATTACTTCGAAGGCGACATATTTTTAAAGCGAATTGAACTGTGTAAATTGCATCAGTGTCAGCAGAAGATTCCTCTAATAATGGAAATATGGGAGAGTATAATAAAAGATTATTTCTGATAGATCAGTTTTTAATCAGGCTTATAATTATTGCATTTTTCACTAATAATAGTACATTTTGTTATATAATTGTACATTTTGCTATATAGTTGTACATTTTTCACTTTGTGATCTATTAATTGCCAAGTGTTTTAAACATCTTCTACTCGTATCATTTTAAACGAGTATTTACAGGAAACGGAATCTTTCTGCATTTTATGGAATAGTAATCTTAACAGCTGTTATCTTTCTAAATGTAAAAATTTGACGCATATTGTCCAAAGTCTGCCCTTGTATCAGTAAATAACCTTTACTAAAATTGAATATTTTTAATTTTTTTTTTTTTACATTTATGAAATCTGGTTAATATTCACAATGCACATTTATTTTTTCTATCCTTTTGATTGCCATAAGTTATATGTATTTGATAATAATTTTAATTAAATTTTCAAATAATTCAATGATTTAAATATTTGGGCTTTTCATTTTCAAAATATTAACAATAATATAGGAAAAGATATATAGAATCAAGAGGTATATAGCTATAACAGGTGATTATGCACTTTAGGGTTCCGATTTCGCGAAATTCCTTTTCCGCGCCAATTAGAATCGCCAAAGGGCAATGAAAAAAATAAGGCCTTTTGGAAGTAAGCTTAAAATGGTTTGCAGCGTAAATAAACTTGGCAAAAAATGCAAGGGAAAAATTCGCCAAATAAACAAGAAAGAAGCTATCGCCAAGAAAGTTGTCGTCTTTCGAGAGAACAGACCGCAGATAACGTAATTTAGATAACGTATGTTCAGATAACGTAATTTACAAGAAGATCCCAATGGTGCAAGTGACCTTCTCTTGACGGCGTAGAGCTGCCTGCTTTAAATGGGTGGAGAAAACCACGCAGATATAGTTAAAATTTAAAGCTTTGAGTGAGTTTGAGATTTATGTAAGGATTTAAAATCAGCTTTGAGTTTTCTAAACTTCAAGTGATAATGTTAGGCTAACTAAAGCATTTTAAAAATACCTATGTAATGATAAAAAAATGATACCAAAAATAATTATAAATTTGCCGAAAATTTTCAAATGTCGAAAGCTTTTGATAAATTTTCTTAGGATTTTTTAAGTCGAATGTGATAAATCAAAATATCCTACTTTTAAAATGTCCTAAACAAAACCTAAAGAAAATCGACCTCGATCAACATCACAATGGAAAGATACATTGAAACCTAAAGAAAATCGACCATTTCGACCCATCTGATATTTTGATTTATCACCTTCCTTTCATCTTACTATATCTTAGATTATTATTAAACAGTAGATATGATTTGAAGATTTTCTGCTATGGAAAATAAAACAGTTGCAGCTTATCATGACATACATTTATTAATGCTATAAAGACCCAGTTATTATAAAATTTATTAAGATCAATAAATTAAACTGGGCTGCTCATCTATTTAGAATGAATGATTTAAATCTTGTAAAAAGGCTTGTTTTGACAAGGCCGCAGGGACAGAGAGGAAGAGGACGACCCACGATGCGATGGATAGACGCAGTTGAAAAGGATTTTGCTGTCCTAAATATTAAGAATGGGAGGACCCTTGCCACCCAGAGGAATGTATGGAAATTTCCACAAAGGAAAGCCTTTGCCCACATTGGGCTGTCGTGCTATTGATGAGTTTATCATGAAAAAAATTACATTTTTAATTCAAAGAAATAAGCTGACAAACATCATGTGTAACGTCATGTGTACGCAACCGTGCTCTCTCCAACGCACTGCAAGAGCGCCCCTTGCGGCGTTCGGGAGATATGCTCGGTAGGCATCGTGACCCTCGCCAAAGAGGACTCACAGAGAAACCGGCGCTCAGAGACGTTTCATTTGAAGTTTCTCACACAGAGAGAAGAATAGCGCCCTCCCGTGCATCAATTGTCCTACAGACTCTCATCTAGAGAGGAACCTATTTCACTATCCAGCGTGTACCTGAGTCACTTTATTTACAGCGTAGAAGTGCAATCCTTCCACTAATCTTTACTTAGATGTTTTAAATGAGTTATATGTTGTCTATCTTTAATTATGGTGTTTGTAAAATAAAGTTGTGTGTTCTTAAACGTGTGTCCACCCGACCACACTCAGATCCAGCTGCACAAACAAACGACGCACACTTCACATGGTAATTATGAACTGTCAGTAAATGGTTATTTGCAATTCAGCTGACGAATATGAAAATCATATAATTAAAATTATTTTAATCATGAGTGCAAACCATCCAATTATGATTACAAATAAAAACAACAGACGTAAGCGACAACGCAGCCAGAAGTAAAAAATAAATTCAGGCATTAAAGGATAAAGATTAAGACAAAACAGATTATGACAAAATAAAGCCTGTAACTTTTTTTTTCCTGTGCATAAAAGGAGGAACTACAATTAAAAAATATACCTGAATTTGAACGTCAGTTAAATTTATAAATATTTCTATTTACAAATCTGCTTTATGACGCATTCTGATTGCAAATATGAAACATTTTTGTACCAAATTTTGAACTATACATATGCCTACAATGAAAATATGATTATGATCTAAAAATGAAAATATAATCACGATCCTATTAGGACGGGACCTATTTTAAAAGGGATTCCGAACCCCTACAAACATCCGGAGCACAATGGAGATTCGAACCCGATATCTGTGGTACCAACTGCCAGAGCGCTAGCCACTCGGCCATCAGGTATACATATATGTATATAATATTATTATTAAGTCTCACTAATCAATGGGCTTAATGCTTAAGACACTTCTCTCATTCGTAAAGCAGGAGATAGAGGTTGCTAGGCAACCAATTCTCTGTCGATCTGGCAAATCGTAAGAACGTTAAAAAAAAAAGTTTTCCAAGTTCATTTACCGAAATATCAATTTTAAATAAAATCATATTTTTGTTGAATCATTTCTGCTGAAACATTGTTCGCCGAATTTTTCCAAGATCACCCCTTCCTTCTGTTGAATCTCCACTTGTGGATTTTTATCAACATCAAGATTGCTTCCAGTTATAAAATGCACCTCTTCATTGTAGATCACGTGATACGATTACGGTTTTGAGCGAGATAAAAGTTAACGGAGCAAACATCTGTAGTGTTTCTTAAATATTTGTCCGGATGCGATTGTTTGGAAGTAGTTCTCGAATTATTTCGAGCCCCCTTTTGTTCTGGGAAATCTAGAACATGCGACATAATCTTTTTTTTTATACTTAATATCTTCTTGAAAAAAAAATCCCAGCAAATAGAAAGTAATGTCAAAAAAATATATTTAAAACAGTCTACCTATAGTTACATTTTCTCGTAGACGAATACATGAATTGAATTAACTATTTGATTCATATTAATCTTACCATCCACCATTCACAAGGAAAACGAAGAAAGGATGGTTTCATTTTGAATATAAATTTGAGAAAAATAAATTTGGCCGAATGGCTTGATATGTAAGCTATTGTGAATTAGGTTTTAGGATCATCTAATTAAAACTATTCATTCGTGTTTCATTTCACGTAATTTTCCGAGCGGTCTAAGGCGCCAGGTTTAAGCTCTGGTTCTTAAAAGAGAGCGCGGGTTCGAACCCCACTTTTGACACTGTTTTTAATTATTATTTTGCGGCCCATTAGCTCAGGTGGTTAAAACGTCGTCCTAATAACGCAAAGCTCGTGGTTTCGCAGTCATTCAGAGTAAAGTACCACTTATGTACACCAGTCGCGAAAGCCGTTTGCCTGCCGGCAGATTTCTAGACAGTAGATGATTTCTTTTTACGGAGTAGGGTTGTCTCCCCTACACCCAACTCTCTACAGTCATAGGAGACCGGGACCTACGGTTTAAAGGGGATTCGAACCCCTAGAAACATTCATGGTACCGCCAGGACTCGAACCCGAAACCTGTGCCACCGAACGCTAGTCACTCGACCATTCAGGCCATTATTTAACTTTTAACTTGTCAAATTTCTTTATTTCTCTTATTGCAATGATGCTCATTTAATCTATTTAAATGTCTGGCTATGTTTAAATTGTGAATAGCAGTTAATTTAATTTAATTAATTTTCTAACATAATTATACTTGCTATGTGGTGTTCGGTGCCACAGGTTTCGGGTTTTAGACCCGGCGATACCATGGATATTGGTACAGATTTGGAATCTTTAAACCGTAATTCACGGTCTAATATGGTTACACAGCGTTGGGCTGTCAACCCTACACCGTAAAAAGAAATTATCTCCAGTCTCGAAATCTTCCAGTAGGCAGATGGTCTTGGGCCACCAGGGGACTGTTGCTCCAACGAAGAAGAACAACAACAAATATCGTCTTGCAGAAAAATCGAAGAAGGATTTGTGAAAAGATCATTTTTTATCATCTTGAAAATCATCCAAACTAGCACTGAATTAATCCTGCAAAATAAATATTAAATTTTTTAAATATACCATAGCTCGGAGCATTATTGACTTAATTATTATCAACCTGTTAAACTTTTTTCTCCAAAATTCATATAAAAAGCAAAAATTTGTTCATAAAAGAAGATATATGACTATGAAGATATAGTCTGTTGAGCGATTGAAGAAGAAGAAGATTATAATTAATTTGTAAAAAATAAATGGCTTCATCTTATTTAATGCGATAGCACCAACTTTGAAAGTGGCACTATTCAGCGGTCGCCAACGCAATAACACGTAAACAGATAAATATATTGACCACGCCAAAATTTTCAGGGTGTAATTTTTGACAAGTCACTTTTTTCTTAATAACATGGTCCCTCTACCATTTATTTGTACGGAATTGGTTCACTTGCGTCACAGAGGAAAAGTGAACTTGTTTTGCACTGTTGTCAACTTTCGATTAAGACCCGCACAAGACTGTCTTACGTAACACGTAAACATGAAAGGTGTCCTGGCCTCGAACACTTGCCCGATAGGTAGAACAACTTCTGAAATGATCAGGACTAAACAGGGAGGCTCAGCACCAAGTAGAGGTCTTGCAATTGTTGGGAGGCCAGGGGCCTCATGACTGAAATAAAGTGCCTTATTGACTCTCTTCCCCCTTTGATTTGTTGTGGTGCGTGAGACCGGCTTACTGTCGATGGCTGTCTTGCTGTATGTTTGCTTTGTTGTTCTTTGTGTGTGATCCTTACTGTAATGGATTGGCTTCCAATAAAGCCAAAAGTTATAGCAATATACAGAAGACACGAGAAAACAAGACCACTTACTGTGACTTAAACTTTTCTTTTTAAGGATTCTATACTGGTTTTAAAATAGATTAATGAATTGAATTAGTTTGTGTAGTGAAAGCTCAAGTTATAGTTCTAAATGGTTTCTATATTGACACTATTTCGATCAGTAAAGTCAATATATATATATATATATATATATATGTGTGTGTGTGTGTGTGTGTGTGTTTGTGTTTGTATATATAAAATATATATATATACAAACGTTGAATTCAGCTTTGTATATATATATATATATGTATATTCAGAATGTTTGTATATGTATGTATATATATAAATGCTGAAATATGCTCGACAAATTTCAACTTATCATGTGAGAACATTCGAGAACGAATGAATAAACTGAGGAATGTGCCAATGTTTAATAATGCACGAGATGTATGAAGCAATGGATCGGAATACTACAAGAAAGGCCAAATTCAAATAGCCCCAAGAATACAGCAATGTTGAATAAACAAGAACTTCATGAAGAATGAATTATTCAAGAATCTCTAAAAGAATATTCAAAAGTAGATAAATGTAGTCACAAGTGAAGAATGAAGTATTCCAAATTCTACAAGAAGCGTTATCACATTCAATACCCAAAAGAATGTATCAAAGTTTTAAAATTCTAGACATAAATGCAGAATAAAATATTCCAAATACAATAAGAAACACTATATAGCTTAATAGGCGCCCGAAAATGCCAAAAGAGATAAATATGAAACTTCAAGAAGAAGGAATTGATCAATGCATTACGCGTACTTATAGCCATTGAAAATACAAATGTTTAAAATCCCAACCCAAAACATGAAAAGTGATTCAAAACCATACCATACTACTGCAAGGAAAAGCCATATTCTCTAGAAAATTCCTCATGACTAACGTTATTCATGAAGCATTTTAAGAGTTAAGGGGCCCAAAGTACCATTTTCCTCCAAAATTTGTAATGGAGTTTTATTTGTTTGACCCTCATTTTCGGATAACGTCACGAACCCCCTAACCAGGATAACATCATGGCCACACATGATAATAATAACAGAAAATTTTACAATAAAATCAAGAGTCGCAAAACTC
Source organism: Caerostris extrusa (assembly GCA_021605095.1). NCBI lineage: Eukaryota > Metazoa > Arthropoda > Arachnida > Araneae > Araneidae > Caerostris > Caerostris extrusa. The sequence goes on along the minus strand of BPLR01011587.1, from coordinate 24,155 downwards.
CGAAGAGAGAGTTTGGATAGAATTTCTGAGGAGGACTTCCATTCTCCACCCATCCATTCCATAAATGGAAGAGAATATTCATTTTTCCTTGACCTCTAATGCAAATTACAAAACGTTGGTTTGACGACATTTTATAGCAAAATTTCTTAAAACGTTTAAGATAACGCCAGTGCGAAGTCCGAATAACGGACACTTTACCCTTCATGAACAGTACATCATAAATCACGGAAATAAAAGCATAAATCTGTGCGCAAGTGATACGAGCTGCACTAAATTCCTTTTCGAGTTTTATCTCAATGTTAAGCCCGTCGGGTGTTGCAAAGGATATCAATGCTGATGCTACCAGCCATTGTTCGATGCAGATCAGGCTCAAGCCAATCAGTGAGTATTTCACTCATTTCTTTTTTTTTAAAGATTGAACTTGTAGAGCAATGTGCATTTTGAATGATATATGAACATATTATATTATAGTATATTGATATATGAACTTGATCCATTGTGGAAACAAGTTTATACATCAATATATAATAGAATGGAAGTGATATGCGTTCATATATACATTATAAAAGTAATGAATGATCATATTTGGAGCCTGATGGCCGAGTGACTAGCGTTCTGGCACTCGGTGCCATAGGTTTCGGATTCAAGTCCAAGCGGTGACATGGATGTTTGTAGGGTTCGGTACCCCATTAAACCGTAAGTGCCGATCTAACATGGCTGTAGAGCGATTGGCGTCGTGCTGAAAATTCTACGCCGTAAAAAGAAAACATCTCCTGTCTAGAAATCTGCCAGCAGGCAGACGAACTCATCCCACCTTGAGACTGTTGCGATAATGATGATGATGTTCATATATAAAGAGTTCATATATTCCTTTTTATTTTCCTAAATTTTGTATCAAATATATTTTTTTCCTTACTAAAATAAAGCAAGACTTAAAAAGTGATAACATAATTTCGTTTCTGCTTTAATGTTATATTTAATAGAAAGACTGAAGTTTATAATTAGTAATATAATAATTTGTAAAGAAAACACTGCCTTTCACTTATCATTTTTTAAAAATTAGATTCAGAAATGAATCGATTATATATTGGTTACAGTACGTTTGTTGGTTACATCGTTTTTCATTTTTTTCCTAATGCAGCTTGCAAATACGTAGGCAGTTGTCTTTTTATGCCATCAGCAAGGGCTGCACCGACTTTTATGACTTAGCACTACCCAGGGAGTGCGTGTAGCTGAAGTTAAGCTACGGATGCGGAATAATACTAAATACGCAATGCTCTAGGATCCTGTTAGACCGTGGCCTACGGTTTAAAGTGGATTCGAACCACTACAAACACCCATGGCGTCGCCTTGACTGGAAACCGAAACCTCTGGTACGGACTTAGCCCCTCTGCCATCAAGCCCAGGTTACATCATTATTTCCAGGAATTTAATCTGAAGTCATTCTCCACTAAATTTGCTGATGCTTAGCAGATTCAGCGTTATCCAGAATAAGTTCACTAGTAGGAGGATTCCTAGATTTTATCATCTTTCTGCCGTTCTATTTATAACCGGACATCCTCAAGAGACACTTTTGAGCGGCCATCCTGGCCTACAACGGGATAACATGCAGAATTGTGGATGGATCGTCATTTGTCTACCCATTGAATCTCGTATTAAGTTTTTGATAAGCATTATCACAAATTTTAATACAAGTTTAGATTTCATCCTGTACAATCTTTATTAGAGCGATCAAATAGCCCATGGAAAAATTAAAAATTAGAAATAAAAATTATTTATAAATTGTGCAATATTTTTATATTTGTGACCCTATCGAATAAAACACTTTTTGGAAATGAGTAAAAAGCGTTTGATTTCAGTATTCACACAAACACTAGCTGTTGATTTTTTACAATTCGAATGTTACATTGGGATTGTTACACAATCATGGATTGCCCAAACATGACCATTCCACTAAAACACACCTCATGTGGTGCAACTGCATTATCGACAGACACAAGTAGGGGTTTTTAACTATCAACATGAGCCGATGGCTGGAATGCGGATATTTCAGAAAGAGTCCCATTCTATAGGCTGTCAACAATAGCAACAATGTCCATTCAACTTCGATACTTGGACGTTGGTTATCGGTGTGGAGAAGTTACCTGCCTTTTCTATTTGAAGATAATCTTTGAAAAATACATTCTTAAGTATCAATCTAGCATACAAAGTTATTTAACAATTAAAATAAAAGTAAGCAATATAAAATTTTTATTCTATTTAATATTTTTTTGGGATTGAAGATTGGATTCAATTCATGGTAATTATATTTCTTTAATACATTACTGTAATTTGATAATGTAAAAGTTTTAATCATTTTTCTAATTTATTTTTACCATGCAGTTTCTCCGCTGAGTCACCATTTCTCCCTCCAATCGTTTTTGTTTCTATTGTTTATTTTTTATTACCTTCTTAAAAATCATAATAATAACAAAAAAATTATATATGCATACTTTTTTTATTAATTAAAAAGATAAAAATAATGAATTAATTTTTTTAAAAAATAAATAATATATATATATATATATATCTTACTAGGCAATCCAGGCTCTCCGTCAATCTACGAAAAAATGATTTTTTATTTTTAAGATATTTGAATTCAAAATTAATGAAAAATATTTCGTTTTATTTCAAAGATAGAATAGCTAATATAGAATTTAATATAGAACTACAAAATATTATGAAGAAGAAGTTCCCAAATATTGGAGAAATATTTTTAAAAATAATAAGCTTAAAGTAGGGCTTGGAAGGTGAAAATAATAAACAAAAATTAAAATTCCTTAATTATAAACTACAGTGATTTTTACTATCTGTCATAATTTTATTAAAATAATATAAAAGTTTTATCCTGTTTTTTTAATTCATTTTAATCATAAAAATTATTTGTTATTTTTTTTTTTTAGACATCTGAAATCAAAATTAATGAAAAAATTTGTTTTTTTTTTTTTTCAAAGTTAGCTAATATAAAATTATAGAATTTAGTATAGCATTAAAAAAAAATATATAAAAAAGAAGTTACAAATAATGACAAATAATGACGATTAAGCAGGGCTTTGCAGATAACAATAACAAACTAAAAGGCAAATTCTTTAATTGGGAATTGTATTAATTTTTCTGGCTCTCCGTGCCACAGGTTTCGGGTTTAGTCCCGGTGATGTTTGGAGTGGTTCGGAATCCATTTTAAACCGTTCTAATATGACTGTTGAGCGTTGGGCTGACAATACTACCCCATAAAACATCTCCTGCCTCGAAATATGCCGGTAGCAGACCGCTTTGACCACATTATCTTAATAGGAATATACATTCTTACTAATATTTTGGTCCCGGTCTAATAGGACAGTAGAGCGTTGCGCGTAGGGTTGACAACCCTACCCAGTAAAAGATAACATCCCTGTCTCGATGTCTGCCAGTAGGCAGACGACCTTGACCCACCATGGGGCTGTTGCGTCACTCATGATGATGATGCAACATGGTAAAATTGAATTGACTCATCAAAACATTCTTAAATGTTTAGTTTAAAATGTTATTTTTAAAATTTATTTCATGATTTATAAATAATAACATTAATTATTATTCATTATTTAGAAAATAAATAAAATAATTTATACAATTATTTTATTTAGTTTATTATTAATTATTTCATCATTTTATAAAATTATTACAATTATTATTTTATTTTATTTATTATTTTATAAAATTTTAAAATAATAATTTCTTTTTATTATTTATTTCATTTTAAATTAAATTAAATTTGTTTAAAATTATTTTTTTTATTTTAGTTTAAATATTCTTAATGTTATTCCTTAAATGTTCTTAAATGGAATCTATTGATTCCAAAGCTTGCATATAAAAGTGTTTATCATTCAAGCAAGAGGATGGAGAACTGGTATAAAATCACTTAAAGATAACCTAATGAATTTTGTCCGCATGTGACGATATACACAGTCCAGTCCCATTACTGTGACCACCTGTCAAAAAATCCAGAATTGTATATTCTGGCTTTAAGTGGAGTGTGGTATTAAGGGGTATTCTTTATATATAATCCACTGCAATGTGCCTTTTGTGATGGGTTATTTCACGTTGACGTCGAAAGTAGGTGGTGGTCACATTAATGTGAATGGACTGTGTAATATCGGAGGGACACTCTGTTGGATTCTATTTAATTTGCATGTTATTTTGACAGCCACCTGGTGTTTCTTTATAAATTACTTTTTTTATTTAGTTTTTATTCATAATACGCATTGGACTGAATGGGTCCTGAATAGCCGAGTGTCTGGCGCTCGGTGCCACAGGTTTCGGGTTCGAGTCCCAGTGGTGTCATGGATGTTTGGAGTGGTTCGGATTCCACTTTAAGCAGTAGGTCCCGGTCTCTTATGACTGTAAGAGCGTCACGGAGCAGAAGTCAGACTTCTACCTATGTGCTCCATCAGAACAGAAGCTGCACTCCTCTTCCCTCCTTCCATGAGGGACACGATAACACGATAACAACAACAACATTGGATTGAATTTTATATATATATATATATATATATATATATATATATATATATATAATTATATATTTATATATTTATATATATATATATATATATATATATATATATATATATATATATATATATATATATATATATATATATACATATTTATATATATATATTTTTCTAATGTAGCTGACAATACAGAGACAGTTATCTTTATGCCATCGGAAAGGGCTGCACCGCCGTGACTCATTGAGCACTATCCAGGAAGCATGTGTAGATTGTAGTTTGTTGTTTTTATAGTTTCAGGATACTTTTTATGCGGTCTCTATCCCTTACCCCACCCAAAAAAAAAACCAGGCTTGAGTGTATACTTTTAAAATGTAAAAAAAATTCACACAGAATTCAGTTGATAAAAAGCTACGGACGAGAATCACACTACCCCCACAACGTTCTACGATCCTATGAAACCGAGACCTACTGCTTAAAGTGGATTTCGAATCACTCCAAACATCCATGGCACCTCTGAGACTCGAACAGGAAACTTGTTGTACTGTGCGCCACAGCGCTAGCCACTCGGCCATCAGACCCTAATTTCTTCTCAATATATGCCGCACAAAAAGTACCGCTTAAAAGACAAGTAAGCCTGAGTGCATTTTCTAATAGGTTTTTCCTTGTTTTAGTTGACAGTTTCTAAAAGATTGTGTCCTACTTCCTCATAACATCTGCAAAATGGACATGAACATAAAAGAAGTCTGAAGGACAGCTTTCTCTTCTCTGCTTTTTCAATGATGAAAATCATCATGCGTTCTCATTTATCTTCATCAGATAGATTAAAAATCAAGTGTTAGACAGACTTTTGGCTTAACTTGACAGATTTCTTTCTGTCACCATGACCGTCTCCTATTCCCTGGATGTGTCGAAGGCGCAGTTCTGTGGCTTCACCAAGCTGCTGGGGCGGTGGAAGGGCAGCATCTACAAGATCCTGTGGCGGGAGTTCCTCATCTTCTGCCTCGCCTACGCCCTCATCAGCGCCCTCTACAGGAGCTATTTTAGTCTGGAGCAGAAAATGTAAGTTTGCAGCAAGAATTTTTATTGCTTATTTATTCTCATGTTTCTATCAGACAATCCAATTGTAGAAAGGGACCCGTGGTACACCTGAAAGAGTCCTTTGGAATGATGTTCTGAAAACACAAGTTAAATCTTATCCTACAACAACTATCAGAGAATAGCCTGTTGATCCTGGAGTCAGCTTCGAGACATTGCAACCCTTGTAAAGGGAAAACATTAGACAACTGGTCTCCACACGCGTTGGCAGATAGGCAGACATTTTCATGCCATTGAATATTTGGTAAAGAAATTGACTTTTTTAGACCGTATCATTCTATGAGATAAAAACAGAACGCTATATGATAATCGTAAACGCTCAGCACTGTGTCTGGGTGCAGATGAAAAGCCCAAACACGCACCCAGAAGGGAAGACATATCAAAATAGGCACCATCTACATCAATGCACTTTTGCTATGAATTGCAGAGACTTTTAATGCGTTTCAAAGAACAGCTTTAATTTATATTCAATAAATTCAGTAAAGACTATTTTGACAGCTTCGTGATTGTGAAAGCGTTTGTTCATTAAAAATGATTCCAAATGTTTAGAGGTTTGACTTGGTTTGTCGCTCCACGGTCCTTTTGTGCACACTTTGAGCTCATTAGACCGGGACCTACAGATTAACGTGGATTCCGTACCACCAAAAAAACATTCGTGATTCGAACGTGAAGCCTGTGACACCAAAGGCCAGAGCGTTAGCCAATTGGCCATCAAGCCGCTTGAGAGGGAAGATAAATGCCGGGATCATGTGCTATGGCCGCTTCCAGAGTGGGAGTAACCATCGAGTCGAGTCCACTCCAACACAATCTTGCTTCACTGTCTCCGTCTGTAGACGAGAAACAAGCCACGCTATCTCTGGCCGTGAGTGACAACTGGTGGTAAATGAAGTCCGCGAAAGTCGGTTTGAGGGGCGCAAAAAACCGACTCTGGTCAGAACGGGGTTGAGACACATGAGACATACGGTGGACTGTGAAAAACCGGTTTATAATCGTTCGCGAGGCAGACTCGTCTCACGTGTGGATGCCGCTTATGAAGTAATAGTCCGTGTCCTTGCCGGGAATAACGGGAATAAGTAAGGATTAAATAAACATTGACATACGATAGATGGTGGCATACGATTGACGATTGACATTCACGTACGATTGAAATACGATCGATTGGCATTGACATTGACATATGATTGACGATTGACATTGACATTAACATACGATTCAAATACGATTGACATTGATATTAGCATACGATTCAAATACGATTGCCATTGATATTAACATACGATTCAAATACGATTGACAATTGATATTGACATTGACCGATTGAAATACGATTGATGACTAACATTAACATACGATTGAAATACGATTTTCGTTTGACATTGACATACAATTGATATGATTATGAAACATTGGTATACGACAGATGGTATGGTAAAAAGCTTTTCTTAAAGGGTATATATTTTAGTGGTGTAATTGGTTGACCCCTGTACATATCAAGTTGGATGTATTCCAAAGCTGAAGTACGCCGAGTTACCACTGTTATACTACAAGATGATTCTAAATGCACGTTACACGATGAAAAATATGTAAATAAGATGGATGAGTGTAGATTCAGTACATCTTGCAAATCTTCAAGCGCTAGACAGCATTCCTCTGAATCCGCAAAGCGCTGATTTTGCTACCTATCATCATTATCGTTGTGGATTGCAGAATGAATGGCTGGAACTTTCAAATATTTTTAAGTACACGAATTATTGACATTTGCAATTAAAAATAACTACCATACTTTTTACAATCACAAGAAGAACTCAATGTTTCCATTTCCAAGAGTGCGTTAGAACGCTCAAATAAAACGCTCCAGCGTTTAACTCTTTATGCTTGAGTTAACAGTTTGAAAGCCTAATTATTTATTCGCTTTGTTGCAACGAATCCAATTAACTCTAGTTACACTATTTGCTGTTAAGTTCATTACAGTTCGATATAATATCGCATAAATAAGTAACTCATTATATAGACGGTTTCTCTTTTAAAATATGTTCAAATGAACAAATAATTAACAAGTAATATATAAAAAAAAATATTTAAAGTCAATTCCTTCTTTTTTTTTCTCACTATATTGCAGGAAGTCCTTTACAAATAATTTTTAATTTATTTTTTTAAGTTTATCTGGAGCCCTCTATGGGTAGATACATGCAACTTAAATCTAAAAAAAAAAAAAAAAAACTGAAATTAATGAATTAAATTTAATGACTGAATTAATATTTGAAAAAAATTGTATTCACATCCAGTGTCATCCACTGCAAGTTAAAAAAAAAAAATGTATTTGAACTTGAATGGATGAATGAAAAGGGTTTTATGAATGATTGAAAATTTCAACAAGATATATATAGGGAGAGTGTGACCTGTGAGTGTGTTTAAGAAAAAAAGAACAGCAATCTCGAATTACAGCAAAATAATAAAAGCAAAAATAATAAAAGCAAATATAATAAATACATACGATAAAAATAATAAAAGCAAATATATTATGCTATATTTCAAATTTAAACAAAAACTTTTGATCATTTAAAATTAAAAAATGTAGAATACTTTTACAGATCGTGTTTGAGTATTCTTCTTATACTCAAACACGATCGTTTCAAATTTCAAACGTAAAAAATTAAGAATAATAATATCCAGAAAAATAAGCTAAATTAAAATCAGACGATTTTTTTATATTATTGCCAATTTGTAGTTACATTATTTTAAAAATTAAACAATATATTTTAAATGAATAATAAAAATATTTGATAATGAAATAATAATAATTAATAATTAAATGAATAAAAATAATTAATAATCATTAATTAATTAATAATTAGTTATGAGAAAAAAAGAGATTATTAACTTATTAATTAATTAATGATGCGCAAATGAGAAGAAAGAGCAGCGTGAATATATGAATATTTCTTCCATATAAAACTAAAATTAATTAATTACATTTAATTAGGGAATTAATATTTGAAAAAAACTGTATCAACATCCAGTGTCATCCACTACAGGTTAAAATAAAATGTATTTGCACGTGAGTGGATGAATGAAAAGTGTCTTATGAACGATTGCAAATTTGAACAACTTATATAGAGGAGAGTGTGAGCTAATAGAAGGAATTTAAATAAATAAAAAGAAACAGAAGTAATGGTAATTACCAAAAAAGCAGTATTTACGAATTAATTTTTAAGGTAGCCCTAATATGTATCTTGTAACTGGTACAAGTAAAAATAGTGCACGTAAAGAGGCGTCCAGAAGAATACGAGACAAGGAATCATTCTCGCTCCGAATGCTTCATCCTGGCCACGAGAAATAAACTACGCTATTTTCGCTGCGAGTGACAGCTGGTCGAAAAGGATTTTCCTCCAGAAATCCCTTCGACGTACAGCAAAAACTGACTTTGGTTGGAACGGAGCGAGACAGTTGACTCACTCGGAGGATTCGGTTCATATAGAGACTAACCGGTTTATAATTGGTTTCCGAGAGTGACTCGCTTGTCTCGCACTCTCATTTATATGCGGCCTTAGGAATGGAAGGACGACACATTCAGTCGCAGAGGAAATTCAGGTTAGGGTTTAAGTTAGTCCAGTATGCTGTACACGAGCAGTTACACGCGCCTTAAATGTGTGCCGCCTGTGTGAAACCTTTACCATTATCAGTTGGACTGTGACAAGGACTCCAGTAACTAGTTTTAGATGGAATCCATGTCCAATGTCTTGGATTTCATATGATATATTACTATTATTTGATGGATTGCGATTTCAGGAGATCCAGCCTGCGACAAGGACTCCAGTAACTGGCCTTAGATGAAATCCATGTCCAGTATCTTGGATCTGATCTGATACCTTACTGATATTTGATGGATTGCGATTCTAGGCGATCCAGCCTGTGACAAGGACTCCAGTAACTGGTCTTAGATGGAATCCATGTCCAGTGCCTTGGATCTCATATGATACCTTACTGATATTTGATGGATTGCGATTTCAAGAGATCCTATGATTTACACTCATTTTGGAAAATCCCTCTGTAGCACTTATAGTCACTGGAGTCCTTGTTGCAGGAGATTATCTTGTCAGATTAAAACATTATTAATACAAAGACATATATTTTTCTTTCAGCATATTCGAGAAATTGGTGGTCTTTGTGGATTCTTTCACGGACTTGATACCGCTGTCTTTCGTGCTGGGCTTCTACGTCTCTCTGGTCATCGGCAGGTGGTGGGGTCAGTACCAGACCATCCCGTGGCCGGACAGGTGAGCTTTTCATTGCATTGTCTACTTCCTTCCCCCTTGCACTTTGCTAAAAATTGTTTTTCTAAACACCAATGTTTTATGTACCAACTTCTACTTCTCATTTTTTATTATCTTTCTTTTCATTGCATGTGATTATTTTTGCATTTAGTTTTTAACACAATTACATATTCCTCGAAGATCTATACAGACTTCAAGGTCTTGTTCCGCCAAAAAGAAAAATGATTCATACAGCAATTTCACCCTGTGTTGCTACATATTTCTCACATGCCAATTTAATCAAGAGAATTTGAATCTTTTAGTTTTCTACTTTTATGAATAACATTGCTCTCCAAATTTGTTTTTATTTTTATTTTTATAATTCTCGGCATACATTTCAGAGAGGATGCAGATGAAATCCTGGAAATACTTATAGTGGGGCTCACTTTTTTTGAGTCATCTTAATTCATCTGTAGAAAAAAAGAGTTATTCAACTTTCTGTTGTTTTCTAATGCATCTGGCAATACAGAGATAGTTAATCTTTATGCCTTAAGCAAGGGCGGTACCGCTGTTACTCATTGAGCAGTACCCAGGGGGCACGTGAAGATATATATATATCTTGTATAACTAGATATATCTTATAGATATAATATCTAATAGATAGATATATCTTATATAACTTTCTAAGTCTACAGATTTAGAAAGTTGAATAACTCTTTTCTATTCCCATAGAAATCGGTTGGAAGAATTACTGTTACAAATGTGCAAACGACATGTTAGAAGGAGGAAAGGAAAGTTACTTTTTGATTTTTGATATTTATTTTTAAGTCATTTCTGGTCATCATGATTCATGTTGTAAATATTTACAAGTTTGTATGTCATGTACGTTCCTTATTGTATTGTAACACATGGCTTTATTGGAAATCAATCCATAGCAATAAGGATCCCACAGAGAAGGAGCAAGCAGAACAAAAGAAACATGCAGCAAGACAGCCATCGACACTAAATCAGTCTCACACACCACATAAAGTCAAAGAGGGAGAGAGTCAACAAGCACTTTATTTTAGTCCATGATTCCCCTGGCCTCCCAATACAATCGCAGGACTTCTCCCAGGCGCTGAGCCTCCCTGTTCAGTCCTGGACATTTCAGAAGATGTTCTGAATTCATTGTTCCAGCCCTACGTATTGGGCAAGTGTTCGAGACGAGGACACTGTCCTGTTTAGATGCTCGCAAGACAATCGTGTTTGGTTCTTAATCGAAAATTGGCAAACGTCTCTTTACGTGGCTAGTGTTTTCCAGCTGTCTTGAGCAGTGTGCCACCTTTTGCCTTCAGATTGAGTTATGAGATCATCTTTCAGTTCCTTGAAAATTTCTCTGAATCTATTTCTTGAAAGATTCTGGTGGAACTTATTTATTTCCACTATTCACATGGTCTCCTTTCTTTGCAAGAGAATCTGCTGCTTCGTTACTTTTAATTGCCACGTGCGATGGTATCCACTGGAATACAATTTACTTGGCCCTAGCTGTATTTCATATAATAACAATTTGTATTGCTTTATGCCATAACAAAACCTAGGACACATTTTAGAATTTTTGATGTATCTAGATTTAGAGAAGCATGCATTGGATTATAATACCCCTTTTGTAGTAAGATTTCTTTGTAGTTTTTCTCCAAATATGCTATATTTCTCAACATAATTATCCCATTATAAAAATCTCCTTCCCCTTTATGTTGAACACCAACTATATCAGACTTCAGTAGAATTTTTAGGGCTTTTTTTCAAGTTTACAAATAAGTCTGCAACATAGCATCAAGCCACCAACAAAAATTACTTAATCTCGTATAGAAGGCATTTATATTAGATTTAATAAGGAGATTTATGTAATTTTAAAATAACTGAAAAGAGCATGCGTGAGTTTATACCTATTTACTCCAGCTAATGCTGCCATCTGTTGTGTGGGTTGTGAACCAATATTCTTTAGCGAGAATTTTTATTTATCTTAATTTTTTCCATTCCAGAGTCTGCTTCATGATTGCGTCCTACGTGCAGGGCTCGGACGAGCGCAGCCGCATGATCCGCCGCACTCTAGGACGCTACGTGATCCTGGCTCAGGCCCTCACCTACCAGGCGGTGAGCACGGCCGTCAAGAGGAGGTTCCCCACCACGCAGCACCTGGTGCAGGCAGGTCAGATCCAATATCCAATAGATCCAAACCATCCAATATCCAAACTGCATACCCAATATGCGAATGAACATCAAATATGTTATAGATACGAATTGGCGTTCATAATAAGTATTTAAGACTTTTCCCAATCCAGACGGCCTTAACTTTAATGTCATCTAACTTCTTCATGCAAGACTTGGTGAAAAATAATCTTATTAACTATGTAGATTTATATCACGTGTATTGTTTAATCTTCTATATATATATTATATATTTTTTTCTTTCTAATACAGCTGGCAAACACTTAGACAATTCTCTTTGGATGCCTTAAGGCAAGCGTTGCACAGACGTGACTCACTTTGCATGACCCAGGGAGGCGTGTAACTTGAAGATAAGCCACAGACGCGGTGTCACAATGTCCCCGCAATGCTCTACGATCTTATTAGAACGGGAACTACTGTTTAAAGGGGATTACGAACCACTACAAACATCCATGGCACCGCCGGGACTCGAACCTGAAATCTGTGCACCGAGTGCTAGCCACTCGGCCATTCAGACCCCAATCTCTCTCTCTGTATATATATATATATATATATATATATATCCATCCATAGCCCTCTTATGAGAAGCCATCTTTGAATAACATTGAATTGAGTTCGAAAAAAGAGAAAAGGACTACTAGATGGTGAGGCGTGTTTCGACATCCAAACTGCATGCGAACACCCAGTATGTGTATGGGCATCAAATGCGTCCTAGAGACACCAAACCCTTTCGTTGCGTTCATACCAAGGATTTAAGCCAGGGGTGGCCAACTCGCGGACCTCATACTGCCCGTCTTGAATGTTTTTCCGGCTCGTGAGATCTATCACACTTTTACAAAATATATTTATTTTAGAATGGCCGAAGTAGTGAAAACTAATGTATTAAGAAAATATATTATGTATGCATTCCTCTATTCAAAAATGAACTGTCGTAAGGATGAGAAAATATAAACTTTGATTTTTTAAAAACAATATCGCAATATATTTAAAATATATATTATATTTAAAACCAATATTAACCAATATCGCAATAAATACTTTTTAATGATTTAATTTTTTTTATTTGGTTGCGCAGAAGATCTACCTCCCCGTGGTGCACTTGGTAAAATTTTTTATTGGCTAAAAAGATCTGCAACTTGGCATTATTCTTAGATTAATAAACTCTGTATTCTGCATATTTTGTTGTATTTTGTTGTTGTTGTTGTATGTTGTATGTATCTTTTTTTGCTGTAACTGTTCATAATCTGCCACTGGAATTTTTTTTTTTTTTCATTTTGTTTATAGTTACATATTTTTATATTTCATTTTCAGTCTGATATATTTGTTTACAGTGTGCGTTTAGTATCATTATTATTAAAGTATCTATGTTTACATGCAAGAATAATAGCACACACGAAAATAATAACTCAATATGTTTTCAATGTTTCAGTCCCAAAAAATGTCTCTAGTGGGTCTTAATCTATTAGCGGGATATATAATTTTAGATGCGGCGCTTAGTAATGGTGCTTTTCCAAAGTGGCCAGCAAGATCAGTTGGGTTGGCCACCCCTAGTTTAAGACTTTTTTCCAAAAGGCCGTTTGTTGTCCTTCACTTTAATGTCATCTGACTTCTTCATGCAAGACTTGGTGAAAAATAATCTCTTTTAAGTAAGGGAGATTTACATCATGTGTCATGTTTAATCTTCTTTGGTAATAGTGTGAAATGTACACTATACAATGTAAATATACTTTTCAATATTCTTGAGTCTTTTGAACGCAGATTTAATTGAATATTGTTGCGCAATTTTCCTGTATTTCGAGTCACTAGAGTTGTTGACTATATTCAAGAATATTGCAGCTCAATATTCTTGAATTTTTCTGAAAGAAATGATCTCCCCCAGTATAAATCTACCTACCTATCTTTATATATATATGGGCCAGACTGGCCGAGTGGCTAGCGCTCTGGCACTCTCGGTACCACAGGTTTCAGGTTCGAGTCCCGGCGGTGCCATGGATGTGTGAATCCACTTTAAACCGTAGGTCCCGGTCCTAATAGGAGCGTTGCGGGGGCATTTTTACTCCGCGTCCGTGGCTTATCTTCAAGTTACACGCGCCCCTGGGTCATGCAAAGTGAGTAACGTCTGTGCTGCGTTTGCCTTAAGGCATCCAAGACCAAGCTGTCTGAGTGTTTTCCAGATGCAGTAGAAAGAAAAAAATCTTTATATATATATATACATAATTCTTCTGTACATGTGTTTATCATTGAACTCCTCCTAAACGGCTGGACAGATTTGGAGGAAATTTTGTATGTGCTTGTTTCAGTGGTTTCCTGGAGGGTTTAGTCTCACAATTGGATCCGGTAGGTGGCGCTGCAATCGAGATAATTCTTCTGTACGTGCTCCGTTAACTACCTCATAACGGAAACCCCATTCTCAGCGGATCAATTTTTTTTCTGGTGTATAGTCAATTGAATGCATATTTGGGATATCCTGCTATTTGAAAATTCCAAAACCCTGCATGCACCCAAGAATTTTTTCTGTTCGGTTATCTTATCTAGTTATGAACTATATTTAAAACAAGTAATATAAAAAAATTTTCAAAGTCAATTCCTACTTTCTTTTACTTTATTGCAGGAAGTCCTTTATAAATAATTTTCTTTCATTTTTTAGTGTATCTGGCACGCACCATCTGTTGGTCGATACATGCAACTTAAATCTAAAAAAAAAAACTAAAATGAATGAATTAATCTTTGGAAAAACTGCATTGACATCCAGTGTGTCATCCATTACAAGTTCAAAAAAAATGTATTTGAACTTGAGTGGATGAATGAAAAGTATTTTATGAACGATTGAAAATTTGAACAAGATATATATAGGGAGAGTGTGGGCTAATAGAAGGAATTGAAATTAAGATAGTTACTAGATTTAAGTTATTTAAAAATGTTTGAGTCCATACAGTATTTGAACGGTCCATTTTGGTGTTATTTGCAGGAATCATGACCAAAGAAGAGCAGACTGTGTTTGAGAAGATCTCCTTTTCATACGGCAAGTGGTGGATCCCGTGCCACTGGTTCACCGCCTTGGCGACCAGGGCCAGGAAGGAAGGCAGGATCAAGGACTCGGTGTGCCTCAACGGACTGCTCCAGGTCAGTACCTCTGAGTGGAAATTGGTGGACGCTTTTTTTTTTTGATGCCATACATTTCCCCCTTCTTCAATTATCTTCAGTTCAAATGTGAACTCATAGTGACGAGGGGTTCTTTTTTCACAGTATTTTGAAAGTGCTACCTTTAATTATAATCACCCTGTGTATATATATGTATACAAATATTATTAAAAATATTGATGCAGTTTATCTGCAAATCTATCAAGTTTTTCAATCTAAAATCTTAAAAAATTGAATCTTAATTCTAAATTTCAATGCATATGTAGATTATGCGTTTTTTTTATTACATACAGCGAATTATAATCCCTGCCAAAAAAAAAAAAAAAGCGGTTATTTGACATACAAAGTTCCTTATTCGATTCCTTTAAAATAAATAAAATATGAATAAAAATGTAGAACAAAGAAATAGAAACTTTGGAACAAAGATTCATGTCCAAAACAAGCTTATAAATTCTTGTATGAGTGAAAAAACAAGTTTATCTCTAATTAGAAAAAAACTAATGAAAGGAAATTGATGAAATTAAATAGAAATAAAACCAAAATTAATTAGTAGACTTAAACAATCAGTCTCATTATAAAATATAAGAAAAAAGTAAACATAAAAACAAAAACTCAAATATCAAAACTTTTTTTGTTAATTTCCACAAAATTAAATCAATTTCTATTTAAAGATTGAAACAATTTATTATTATCATTATCTATTTTAGGAATCGTATGATTACAGAAATTCCTGCGCTATTATGTTTGGATATGATTGGATCAGCGTTCCTTTGGTGTATACGCAAGTAAGCTTTCATTTTGCTACTACTTCACTTCAAAATACGAATATATTTCAAAACTAAAATTTAATTTAAAAACTATTTATTAATCTTGATGTACCTTTTTTTGCTTAATATTGGTACACTCTTGATATGCTTAATTTTGATGCAATCTTGATATGCGTTTTTAACAGGTGGGCTGAAAAGTTGGCCGACACATTGGCTGTAGGCTGTAGACACGTAGATTAACACATAGATGGCGCTACTGGTATTAAATCCATATGATCCCTAACCTTCAAAAGACACGTGTATACATTTGACAGCTGTTGCTCTATTAGTATGTGAGTTATAGCATTTTTAGTGTTCATCCCGTGCAGTCCACTCGGCTGACTGTCGATTGGACTCCGGTGTGAAATGATGGAGCCATGTTTCATCCATTGTCACATATCGATACAAACATTCGGGTTTATTACGATTGAACAGCTCCAAACACTGCTTAGAATCATCCATTCGTTGTTGTTTTGGGTCAATTGTGAGCTCGCGCGGCACCCACTTTGAACAGAGCTTTCGCAAATCAAATATTCATTCACGATGTGTCCAACACGTTCCTTTGTTATCTTTAGGGTCTCAACCATCTCAATCCACTTCACTTTTACGGTTATCGGAAATTATTTTGTGGACTTTTTTGATTTTTTCATCGGTAACAGTCTCTTTGGGGCGTCCACTGCGTGCATCGTCCTCGGTGCTCATTTCGCCTCGTTTAAATTTAGCAAACCACTTCTCTATGGTTGATTTTCCCGGTGCAAAGTCCGAATAATGTTTATCAAGCCAAGCCTTGGCTTCAATAGTATTTTTTTCGCCAAAAAGCAATGCTTTATTAACACACGAAATTCCTTTATCCATTTTTTCAAACTAACAAAAAAGTAGCTTCACAAAAATGCTATAACTCACATACTAACAGTGCAACAGCTGTCCAATGTCTTTTGAAGAATAGGGCTAACTAAAATCATATGAATTTAGTACTAGCAGCGTCATCTATGTGTCAGCCTATGAACATTTCAGCCCATCTGTTAATATGCTGCTTTTGCGTAATTTTGATAAGGGTTTTTTTTACTTAATATGGAAGCACTCCTGATATGTGTTTATTTTGCTTAATTTTTGGTAATTCATGATATGCTTAATTTTGATGTACTTTCGACATGGTTTTTTTAAAAATTTTGATGCTCTTTTGAAATATGTTTCGTTAGCTTAATTTTGGTACAATTTTGAAGTGCTTCATTTTGATGCACTCTTGATATTCTTTTTTTTTTTTTTCCTTAATTTTAAATACAGTCCTGAAATATAATTTGCAATAGTTTGCAGATTTTCACTCTTTTTTACCTTCGATTATTTGGGTGTAAAATTTATAAATGATGAATCCTGCTTCCTTTGTCTGCAGGGGCCTGAATGGCCGAGTGGCTGGCGCTCGGTACCACAGGTTTCGGGTTCGAGTCCGGCGGTGCCATGGATGTTTGGAGGGGTTTCTGAATCCATTTTTTAAGCCGTAGGTCCCGGGATCTGTTTAGCCTAAAGTGTGCACAAGATGACCGTAGAGCGACAAACCAAACCAATTCCTTGTCTGCTATTTTATCATGCTTTATTTATTTTTTATTATAAAAACTCAAGTATAAATTCAGCCATACGATTTTGGATTAGTATCAGAAATATAATTCTCTGATGCATTGTAGAAATTTTCTGGATCCTGCACGATACACCACTGACAATGTTTTTACTTTTAGTCATTAAAAATAATGGAAATATATATATATATATTTTTTTTATATTGGAGATTTTATTTAGAAAAATTGAAGAAATTAAACTTGCTAACAGCAAGTTTATGTTCAAACAGAAAAATTATTTATTTATTTGGATAGAAAGGATATTTTTTAAACAAATGATAAATTTGGGAAGAAATATGGGACTAAGCCAGTTTAGCTCTACTCTGAAATGGGGCCTGTTGGCCGAGTGGCTAGCGCCCTGGCCCTCGGTATCACAGGTTTTCGAGTCCCGGGGCCATGGGTGTTTATAGTGCCTCGAATCCACTTTAAGGTGTAGGTCCCGGTCTGTTTACCCTAAAGTGTGCATAAGATAACTGTAGAGCGACAAACCAAATCAAACCTGCTCTGAAATGCAAATAATCGGGAATAAGCTACATAAATTAATTAATAAATTTCCTTCTTAATAGTTAAAAACCCCTTCCTTTCTTTCTTAATAGCAATTGAACTGTATAGAATAGGATTAAAATAATCGTGAGAATATCAAACAAATTTGTTGACGTAATAGTAATGTAGTTAATAATGAAAATGTATTGAAAATATGGGATGTTGCTCTGGATATGTCGCACAAAAGAAGACAAGCTAACACGCGAGTACTACGAAATGCTGAGTAAGAAAATCTCTTCTCTCATGCAGCTGGCAGTACTAGACAGTTATCTTTATGCCATCAGCAAGAGCTGCACCACTGTGACTCATTCAGCACTACCCAAGGGGCACGTGTAGCTGTGAAGATAGACTACGGACACGAGTCACATTACCCCCACAACACTTATTAGACCGGGACCTACTGTTTAAAGTGGAATCCGAACCACTACAAACATCCATGCCACCGCCGAAGTTCGAAACCTGTGGTACCACCGCTACTACTAATACACGTCACCACATTATTGTACCTAGACCTGAATTGCCGTTTTACAGTGTGAGAATGACGTGGGTGAGAAGAGGTCTGATTGGGCTCTAATATGAAACAGGGGACCTACGGGCTAAAGTGGGTTCGAAACATCCATCGCACCACCGGTACTCGAACACGAAACATGTGGTACCGAAAGCCAGAGCTCTAGCCACCCACTCGACCATCAGGCTCAGAGTAAGAAAATAATAATTGATATATTGTAGCAAGCGTCGTTGGTCATGTTAAATAACCAGGAATAAGAGAAGACCTTGTACCCAAATGCATTTTTCCAAAACTTCTCTCTACTTTTTATATTTACTGCATTGAAATAAAATATGTTCCTCGCTTTCCTGTTTATTGCAGCTTGACCACATCGGAGAGAAGTTAAACCAAATCTATTGAGTCTAACACTAGTTTTTTTTCTAATTCAACTGGGAAATAGACTGTGATCTTTTTTTGCCATAAGGCTGCACAGACGTTACTCGCTTTGCATTACCCAGGGAGCGCGTGTGACTTGAAGATAAGCCACGGACGCGGAGTAACAATGCCCCCTACTTAAACACCCATGGGCAAAGCTGGGATTCGAACCCGATACCTGTTGTCCCGAGCGCCAGCCTCTCGGCCATCAGGCCCCCAGTCTAACAATAGAATAAGTTTTGGTTCTAAATAGCGAGAGTAGCTCTTCTTCCTTTCGTTTGACAGGAAAAAGTCGATGAGCTGATTTAATTCTATTTAAATGAATCAGATCCGAACCTATTTTCCTCTTAACCATTGTCTATCGGCGTTTTTAAATGTTGTCTTTTTTTAAAGATAGAAATGTATTGACGAATGTGAATGCTAAGTAAGTAAATGTCGCAACAATTTCTTTTCAGGTGGTTACCATTGCCACGTACATGTACTGCCTGGCTCTCATCATCGGTCGCCAGTATCTAGATCCAGCCAGAGGTTATCCCAAAAACGAAATCGACCTCTACATCCCGCTGTTCACGTTGCTTCAGTTTTTCTTCTACGTAGGCTGGCTCAAAGTAAGTCGTTGGATCCTTCGTTTTATATAGTAACGGCATGCGTTGCTATGTCAAAAAAGAATGCATTGTAGAAAATTACAGATCGCGAATCTATTCTCCATGTTTAAATATATGTGCATATTCATTTTCATGGACATTGTTTGAACGGTCTATAAGATGAAATGCTGATAGCATAAAAACTTTATCCATATTTTGTCAAACACACACAAAAAAATTTCATCAAAATTGGTCCAGCCGTTTAGTTCCTGTCCAGAGTTCAGTGACAAACACACGTACGGAAGAAATATATATATATATATATATAAAGAATTAACGAAGAGTTATTCTTATCCGTACCCAATTCATATGGTAAATGCAAATGTGTAAAGAATTTTACATTTTATCATGAAATGTATCAGATGTCCCTTGCTTTCATCAAGATTTATCTTGTTTTAGATTTTGACAATTACAGAAATGAAGTTGTTTAAAATCCATTCACAAGACGAAATAATAATTCAATTCCGACCCGGCCCAGTCTATAATCATCGTAATGACTGGTTATCACGTGAATACTCTCACAAGGGAGAAGAGAACCGACAGCCCACGCCCATGAGTAATTTGCATTCATATGAATGTAACTTACATAATAATTAATAATAATATAATATATAATATTAATAATTACATAATTATTACAAGACATAACAAGACTACACATGGTGCTAGTTTAAGGCTAATTTTACAAAAACGTTATATTGAATATGAATGTACAAAGCGTATGTAATACATTTTTGAGCCTAAAAACATCCATTAATACTAATAATATATACAAATTATTAATTAAAACTTTCTTTTCACTAACTCATTTTTAAGTCATTGTGTATTGGACTATTAATTGTAACAGAAATGCAAACGTTTCTTAAATTTTAATTCTTCTGTATAACTTATATCAACTCAGTAATTTCAACTAGCATCCTCTGACAAAAACATGGTGCCACAGTGCTAGTACCGCTTCTGTAGGGCCAAAACTAATCAGGTGGTTCGAGTCGCTCTTTCTCTGTAATAAAGAGCGATGTTCACTCGATTGATTTTTTGTCTTCCAGATTAAGGGCACTTTTTACTTAAATTTATGTTTAATTTTGATTACTAACTTGAACATCTGCAGTCAAATTAATTTTATTTTATACATTTATTCAGACGAGGAGAACTCGTAATTAATTTTACAAAGGAACTCCGTTATTGATACGTCCATTGCCCTTACAGACATGAAAAATATCCAAGATCACCCGATCTCACACCCTTGGTGCAGTGTTACTTCAAATTACTATTTAAAAAATTCCCTGTCCTTACTCGTGCTGAATGGTGTCAATAAATGTGTCAATATTTTTACACAATTTTTTTTCGTGCCTTACAAACTCCAATTTCTGGATTTGTTTGCATATTTTTGCGATGTGTATTAATATGCAAACTGTATTTCTATCCGACTCATAGATAGTGTTTTTAATAATATTTTACTTTTGCCTACTATTTTGCAGGTAGCAGAACAGATTCTAAATCCCTACGGTGAAGATGACGATGATTTTGAACTGAACTGGTGCCTGGATAGATCCGTTCATGTGAGTCTACTGATTTATTTTTCAATGCATTTAATTTATTGATCGATAAATGAAAAACTGATATCGGGATACAAAAACAAGAGGGACTACTGAATAAAGAGTATAAAAATTTAGGCACTTACGTTAATTGAGTTAATAAAGAATTTATATATCAATATAGCTTTGATTTTTTTTTAACTGCAATATGATTAATGATATAGTGAAGAATGTATCTTAACCATTTAATAGGCTATTTTTTCATAATAGCGATAGTAATTTTGATATGAAAAACTTAAAATTCAGCACCCATTTTTAATTTGATGTGTCATATACAGGGTGATTATAATTAAAGCCCGACATTTAAAATGCTGTAAAAAAAAAGAACACTCGTCACAATGAGTTTCAATTCGGCATTCAAAAAAAAGTTCCCCATTTTTTTCCCATCCATTGTGGTATGACCTTGTCGTAGTGGATGGGCTTTCCACTACAGTGTCCTTTACAGTGTCACAACTGTTGAATGACTCGGAAGTCATTTTTTCGTCCAAAAACTGAAACAATCCAGCACATTGAACACTACGGTTGGTTGAATGTGCAACTTGTGCCCAAATACGTCGTCATTTCGATTCAAACTATCACGGGCAGCCGAATTCACTTTGGTTAGGCCGCTTATAGCGCTCTCTTCATACACTTTGAATTTTTTTTTTTATGCCGTACCGTTTACCCCGTCCAGTACCACTGTCATCAAACTCGTCGGAATCGTAAGTCAAATCATTAAAAATTGTCACCAACTATTTCAGATTGCATACCTGGTGGTGGACAATCTTCAACTGAAGCATCCCAAAGTCACCAAGGATTTCTTCTGGGATGAAATGGAACCTGTTCTGCCCCAGACCAGACACTCTGCTAAGTTTTTTGTGCATCCCAATTTGGGTTCGGCGTATGACTTGGAGTAAGTGGATTTATTGACTATCTTTGAGTTTATATATAACGAAATAGTTAAATTTATAGAAGCTAGTCTATATGGAGTTATTGGGTTACAGAAAATAAGATGTATCTCTTTTAAATTTTGGTTAATTTTTAAGAAAAACAATCGTGGATATGTCCAAATGGAGTGCACCGGTTACAGTTATTGCTTTTGGTGCCTTGGCACTAAGGTGCCACTAGGCAGCATATCGGAAAATTCCTTTTGTGGGATATTTTCATGGTCAACTTGGCGACAAATGGTCAAACTGTCTAATACATAAACAGTAACTGTCCATTTGAACATCTTCCCAATCAGTAAAAAATGCAAAGGAATTACGAGACTTTCAATCATTAGAGGGCAATTAAAAAAATTACTGTTTGGCAAATTGTGAAGAAAAAAAGGTTTCTTAATCACTACAAATAAAACAATTTAAAAATACGTAAAAAACTGCTGTGCATTTATAATAGAACATTTGAGTCGAGTGAAAAAGAACAAAAAATAAAAGAACACAAATTATATAAATTTCAAAAGGTGCCACAATAATTTCAAGAAAATTTTAAAGAAATGAAACACACAAGCGATTACTATACCAGACCGCGTCAATACCGAAATGTGAAATTTCAATTTGACAATAAAATCTTTTATTTAACTAAAAACAGCTATTGGTATTTTTTTGTGACTTTTTAGAGAAAGCAGTAAAATGCAGTAAATTTTTGAGAAATTCAGTAAAAAAAAAAAAAAACTGGGGCTCAGTTATGGTTTTTAAATTGAAAAAATACAAAAACGCAAATTTTCGCTTTATATATATATATATATATATATATATCATATAGCCCAAATAGCCCCTGACAGAGTGAGCCAAGGCTTTCCTTTTAAAGAGATTTCCATGCATACCTCCAATGCTTAACTTTTTAGTACAGCAAAAAGCCTTTTCAATTGCGTATGTCTATCACAACTTGGGTAGTCCTCTTCCTCGTTGTCCCTGGTGGCTTTGTCAAAACGATCTTTTTTATCAGGGTTTAATATATATATATATATAAAGAATATATTTCATAGTTCCTGTTATTGAATATTAATCAAATTGATTTTAAAAAAATATGATTCTTAGTTCCTTTTTAAAAATGTTCAATAACACCAACAAACCCGAAAACTTTAATCGTTTTAATTCCTCCCATCTTGAGTTGTTATTGAAAATTTTTATGAGTTTTGCAAAAATATTTTAGTAAAAGGAATTTTCTAATACATTTTCAAATGCGTGCCCATAGCGATTTACCAGTAAATAAATATTACCTTCATTCGATAAGTGAACTAATTCAAACTTTATAGATTTGTATGTAGCTGTAGTGAATCTTTTATATGTTTTCTATAGGGTCGGTGATGCAGACTCACTTCCTCTCTGGACGAATTCTTGAACAGGGACACGGAAGACAACATGTACAAGAGCGGTCTTCCGGTCGTAAAAGAGAAGACGAGCCAGGCTTTCTCTCATTCGAAGACTTCTGAGCTCCGCTGACAAAGTCGCCATGAAAGAAAACTCTTCGAAAAGTGAACAGCTCGAGCTACAACACGGCGTTGCAAAGTCACTCCAATCTCTGCATTCGATTCGAACAATGACAGGAACGCGTCACCGAATCGTAAACACCCCTTTCCAGCCCCACCGCCAGTCTCAACAACAACGCCATTTTGATCTATCCAACGCGCAGTAGGAGCCATCCACCATGTCCTTCCTCCTGATCGAACAGCCCTCACCTCCACAGAAAGCTGGGCACCTACCACCTGTGCAAGCTGAGAAGAAGACGTGCAAGCTCCAACAACTGAATTCAGCTCCTGAAAGATCACTCGAGAACAGGGTAGGTCATTCCTGTGGTCAAAACGATCAGCGCTCCTCAGGAGGAAGTT
>BPLR01011586.1:0-66418 GCA_021605095.1 Caerostris extrusa | reverse complement strand
CAACTGTCGAACTACTCCTCGTAAAATAAAATAAATATTGTATTCTTTTTTTTTTTTTATGTTATTTTTGTTTATTATTAAAAAAAAAAAAAAATTTTGTGATACAAATATTCTTTCTTTTAGCAACTATTAATTTTTTTTTTTTTTAGTTTTAAATTTAAAAAAAAAAAATTGTTCATGACCACGATTAGATCGCCGACGGTGAACGGCTTTCGGGAGGACATTTCGGGGGTAAGCGTCCGCATTTGCGCCGCATGTGTGAGGGCACTCGGCCTGACTGTCGATGCCAAACTGAGCGTATCAACATCGAATCTGAGACCTTTTTTACACGCTAGCTGCGCACATTGCGTCTGTGTCGAGGGTTGCATTTAATATGGTATTGGAGCATTATTTGTACTACGATTATTTATTTATTCTTAAGGAATCCATTCGTCTTTTATGCGTATCTTTTTCAATTCCTTCTATTAGCTCACACTCTCCCTATATATATCTTGTTCAAATTTTCAATCGTTCATAAAATACTTTTTATTCATCCACTCAAGCTTAAATACATTTTTTTTTTTTTGGAACTTGTAGTGGATGACACTGGATGTTAATACAGTTTTTTCAAATATTAATTCCGTAATTAAATTTCATTCATTAATTTTATTTTTTTTTTTTTAGATTTCAGTTGCATATATCTACCAAAAGAGGGCGCCAGATAAATTTTAAAAAAATGAATGAAAATTCTTTGTAAAGGACTTTTCTGCAATATAGTGAAAGAAAGTAGGAATTGACTTAAAATTTTTTTTTATATATATTACTTGTTTAAAATACAAGCCTTTGCGCGATTTTTAGGGTTCCAAGTGTGCAAACACTTTACGTTTCTAACTGATTCTGAAAAATAGGCTCTTCATTTAATATCATCGACACATCTCCAAGTAAAATTTAGGTATATATATATAACAATAATTCGTTGCTTTTTTATCGGCCGAAATATGCGTTTATAATAGTGTCAAAATGTAATCTTTTAAACGAAAAGATGATTCAAATAAAAATGTTTCGAGTTTTGATACTTTTTTTCTAAAACTTCAATGGGGGAGGGGAGTTTTACCTCAGGGGCTTCTGTCTCCACGCGCCAACACGATAATGATGCGAAAAAGATAAATGTAGGTGTAATTTGTGCAACTTAGAAGTGAATCCACTTGAAATGTGCACGACATGGGGCATGAGCGATTTATTGAAAAAGGAAAATGGGACAGTATTAGTAGTGGAAGTGCTACTTGCATAAAAGTTAAGGAGACAGAGATAATGGCACGGTGATGAAAGGCCAGGTGTCAATCAATGGGAAACGAAGAATGCGCGCCATTATGTGTGTGGTGTTTGTGAGCGTGTCAATAAAGCTGTGTGTTCTCCAACCTGTGCCTTAAGTATCTCAACCCATCTATACCCAGTTATAATCTTGTTACACAACAAGCACACTACAATACTATTTTTTTATGTTGATTAAAAATGAATACAAATTAAATACAAATATATATATATAATTAAATAAATCAAAGCCTTATTACACATTTGATTCTAAAAACAAACTTTTTAAATTTATTTTTTCATAAAGGTCGGTTTATTTGAATATAGCAGGTTTATTACACAATGTGTGGTTCGAAAATAAAGAAAAGGTCAAATAAATTAAACTAACTACTGATTGTAAAAGTCATTTTAGCTTCCAGTGATTAACGCAACAATAGAACTCAAATTAAAACAATAACTATTAAGTTACAAAATATCTTATCTCATCCTGGACGGAGTTACGAATAACAGGCGGGGAGGAAAATATCCTACTAGTTAAAAGATGACGATGAACGCTTCGGAAGAAGGCGGAGGGGGTGACGGGAAAGCACCGCAAGAAGGTAGCCGCGGGCTGTCGGGATGCTTAGCCGTCCGAAACGCGCGTAGTCGTCGCACTTCTAAAGCGTCATCCATATGATTGTGTGATTTTTAATTGTTAGATAAAATTTCTATTGATAACATGCACAAATATTTTAATATTTGGTATAATTAATTATTATGGGAGAGAAAAATGACAAAAATGAAATTAGAATAAAATAATTAACTCGGCACGAGACCGTCTAGAGTTTCAGGGTGATCCTAATAGAGCAGGTTTTGAATTTCGAAATTAAAAACAGTGTAAAAGGAATTGGTGAAAATTTTAAGAACATCTCAACACTGGGATGATTTAGAGAGTGACAGATCATCATCAGATGTCTTATTTTCTACTAATTGAGTTCGAGTTGATTCTTTTTACTCCATAAAATTGACCTAAAAAAAAATGAAATAAAACATACCTTAAAATTTTGAAGGATTCGTTTTTATTTTGATATGAATGGATAACAAATATTCGATTGAACGCTTCCGTATCTATCAAAAGAGGGTTCAGTATTCGAGAGAATAAATTACAACAAGCTATTGAAAAACAAATTTTGTAATTATTGTAAAAAACAGAGAACAGACTTGCAAAAGAGGGTCAGAATTCACAAACAATTCATCTATCATGGATTGTCTGTGAATATTTAGCAATGCTTTTTTCTAAATTGAATTCGCGAATAAATGGCTGTCACTGTACTAGGAAAATCTGAGCTGTATTCAACCGTCAACAAGAATTTACAATAAAATTATATTATCCACTATTGCAAAAAGCGAGCGTTCTGTCGCTCAGTGCCGCAGGTTTCGGTTCGAGTCCCGGCGGTGCCACGGATGTTTGTAGTGATTCGGAATCCATTTTAAAGCGTAGGTCTCGGTCTAACAGGATCGTAGAGCGTTGCGGGGGTAGTGTTATTCCGCGTCTGTGGCTTATCTTCAAGCTGCACGCACCTCCTGGGTAGTGCTGAGTGAGTAACTTCGGCTCAGCACTTGCTTTAAGGCATCCAAGACAGCTGTCTAAGTGTTTGCCAGCTGCATTAGAACAAAAAAAAAAGAAGAAAATATTGCAAAAATTGAGTTCCAAGCTTTTTTCTATTTCAATTACAACTTGGATTTTTTCATATTACATTTTATGTGATTGCATTTTCACTGAAGCTGCAAAAAGTTTATCAAAATATGTAAAATGCAATATTGTTTCATACGTTTATTAATATGCATGCAATATTCTTTCATTTGAAAAGAAATTTTATACAGACATTTTTTTTTTCTTTCTAATGCAGCTGGAAAACACAGACAGCTTGGTCTTAGATGCCTTAAGGCAAGTGCTGCACAGACGTACTCACTTTGTATTACCCAGTAACTTGAAGATAAGCCACGGAGTAACAATGTCCCCCTCAACACTCTACGATCCTATTAGACCGGGACCTACTTTTTTTCGAACCACTACAAACAACCATGGCACCACCGGGGCTCGAACCCGAAACCTGTGGTATCGCGCCCCAGAGCGCTAGCCACTCGACCATTCAAGCCCATTTTTTATACAGACATAAATTTTCCTTTTTTTTTTTTTTTAACAAGAAGTCGACTAATTGTTGTACTCAGCATGTGCACTGTTTCTTGGAAATAACGAATCTACTATTTTCTAAAAAATAAGCTTTTCTCTGATCTTTCGAATTGTAACAGTATTTTTAGGTGAAGACCGATTTGCCCAGTGTTGGAGGAATTTCAGAAAATAGCCTTAATATGCATATAACTACGTAGTATTATATTCTGAAATTTGTTTTTTGAACATTCACAGCAGCCCTTGCAATACTATTTTTAATACAGAAATAATTTTTCCTGTTTAATAACTTTCTAATTTCATTAAAAAGGTTTTATTGTGTACACCTTCCTTAAGCACCCAGTATTAAATAATAATAATTGGAATCAGAAAATAGTAGAGAAACTTATATAATTTATTTTTTGCATAATTCTCATTAGAATGTTCCGAAAACAAATAATTGTCATAACGCAACTCTCATTAAGCAGACAGTCTGCTGTATTCTTTCTTTCTTAATTAAAAATTTATTTGCAATTGTTCCTTCGAAACTCAAAAAACTATTCTTTTTAATATTAAAAATAGTTTTGAATTCATTTAAATATCTATTTTTTTTTTTTTCATTATTATTATTAAATTATGCAACAGATACACAAGTTTCTTTTGTTCTAATGCAGCTGGTAAACACTTAAGCAATTGTCTTTGATGCCATAAGGCAAGCGTTGCACCGGTGTTACTCGCTTAGCACTACCCAGAAGGTGCGCGTAGCTTGAAGATTAGCTACGGACGCGGAGTAGCAATACCTCCGCAACGCTCTACGATCATTTTAGACTGGGACCTACGGTTTAAAGTGGATTCCGAACCACTACAAACATCCATGGCACCACCGGGACCCGAACCCGTAACCTGTGGTACCGCGCGCCAGAGAGCTAGCCATTCGGCCATTAAGGCCCAACAGATACGCATTTACATGGCCTATTTTTTTTAAAAAAAGATTTATTCTATTTATTACTAAATATTACTTTTAGTTAAAATGATAAGAGTTGCAAAACTTCACAATTGCTACAACAATTATCAACTAATATAATCAAAATTACATCCACAAAAAAATATTTTTTTTTATCAAATTAAGCATTTTAATTTCAAAAGTTTTAAACTTCTTTACTACTTTACATAAAACAATCACCAAAGAAAACCCACCTTCATTTAAAATTCCAGGGACAACGTTTTGTTCTCATTTGTTTCTTTTAGATAATAAATATTCTCTTTATTTTTGGATTCCTAAACGTCTAATTAAAATTTTCCAAAAATTGGCTCGAACTTGGCGAAAAAAATTCTTAAATTTTTCGATATTCTTTTTTAATTTTTATCTAAATTCGGAAATTTTTTTTCCGAAATAGCTTTTCGTTATAATTAATCATTTTATCACCTATTTAAGAAAATATTATTTGCAAAGGAAATGTTTAAAAGAACGATGATAAAAAGCTGAATGAGGCTATTGAATGGTAGAAAAATAAACCATTCTATTTCAAACTACATTTTTAGAAGACAATTAATCCGTGCGTTGCCACACCATGCAATCTCAATTCATTGGGAAATATTGACCAAACGATTGATAAATAAAAATAAAATTTAATTTATAATCAAAAGAAAATTCAAAATTGTCATTCGATTGCAGACGATTTTTTAACAGAACTTTTTTTCTTAAATTTCTTTTTAATCATGTAACTGAAAAAATAAAATTTGTTTTCGAGATTATATTTTGGTCATGAATTTGTGAATAATAATATTGGATTGAATGAATCCAATTCACTGAAAGCAAACAGGCATCTCCGTTTCGTTGCCATTTTAAAAAAGATCAAAATCATGCACATACATGATTACTATATAGCTAGAAGAAAGAGTTATCGTTGGTATGAGTGCCCATGCTGTCTTATCTGCGTAAATTGCATAATGGCTGACTCATAAGAAAAAGAACTCCACAGAAGCAGATATGCAAGTTGCTCTCAAGTGGAGGGTTAGCGAATGAACTTGGTTTATTGGATCTGGCATCTCTCGTGAGAACAGGGCGAGATATGAAGAGCAGGGAATGTGCAACCGAATGAAAATGAATGTTTGGACTTACTTTTTTCCCCGTTTCGTTTTTCACCTGCATAGAAATCCGTTTCCTTATACTCAATTCCTTCTATTAGCTCACACTCTCCCTATATATATCTTGTTCAATCGTTCATAAAATACTGTTTATTCGTCCACTCGAGTTCAAATACAATTTTTTTGAACTTGTAGTGGATGACAACGGGAATATCATTTCCCACTACTTCACCTATTTGAAAATCTACGACTGCTGCTCCTAAACTCTGCAAAACTGGACATTTTTGATTCCCAAAGGAATAAAGATCTTTTTTGCAAGGCGTCATATTAATTCCTAGACGTTCTGCAAGCGATTCTTTCAATAAACAAGAAGAAGCACCAGTATCTAGCAAACAACTAACAGAACGATTATTAATTGTAGCCTTTCTCAAATACTTGTCAGCAGTTACGGACGATTCATGGTCAATCACACTTAAGCTAATTTCTTTTTTATTCTTTGAGCAATATTTTTTTGAATGCCCCTTTAAACCGCATAAAGTACAAGGATTTGGGCAATCTTTTGAGATGTGTCCGAATAAATTACATGAAAAACACTTGGGTTCACCTTTTTCATTACGAATAGATGAATTAAATACTTTATGCCTATCAACATATGTACGCGAGTTTTCTTTCTCATTTACTTTATGACTTATCATAGCATTTTTGTTTTCCATCCTATTAGTTTGGAATCCACTTTAATGGTAATTTGATAACCGCGAATAATTTCTTGTGTCAGCCCAATGACCTCCAAATTTATTATTCTTGCTTTCATTATTTATTTTCATTCCGATACGAACATTTTCGTATTCGTCTAATATTCCTGCCAACTCTTTCGGATTTACATATTTAGGCCATGTATCAATAAAATGTTCTCGCATAAAATTTGGAACCCGTTTTTTCAACTGATCTGTTATAATTAATTCTTTTAAGGAATCGAAATCATTAATTTTTAATCCTTTCAACCATTCATTAAAATAATTACTTATTTCGAAAATGAAATCTGTCCACGTACCTTTAGAATCCCTAGTATGATTGATAAATTTCTGGCGAAATATTTCTGGGCTTAATTTAAATCTCTTTAACAGTAGATTCTTAACAAATACATATTCATTAGCTTGTTCTTCAGATTCTCTAGCGATTAGTTGGGTAATTTTAAAGGGTAGCAATCCTAATAAATGGAATACAAAATCGTTTTCCTCTATACCCACTCGCTTTGCCTGCCGTTCAAATAAAATTAAGAATGACGTTATATCTCCTTCCTTCGGATTAAATCTCTGCATGAGATTTCTTAAATCAACTGATTTGTTTACTTCCGGAGCATCAGTATCATATTCAGTTGACGTTTGGTACATAACTTTATTTTCGTTTTGCAGTTTTAATTTTTCCAATTCAAAAGTTCTTTGTTTTTCCCGTTCCTCAATTTCCATTTGTCTTTGCTTTTCTCTTTCCTTTTCTAACTTTTCATTTTCCTTTTCTTTTCATTTTCCTTTTCTAACCTTTCATTTTCCTCTCTTTTAATTCTTTCCTGAATTATTCTTTCGAAAACTTGCTTAACAAATTCTTCGTCATAATTTTCACTACTTGTTATTAATCTTTTAATATTAACTATAACAGCTTCCGGTGAAATCGTTACACCGAGTTCTGTTCCTAATTCTATAAGATCACTTTTACGACCTTTTCCAAGGAACGACATTTTGATACTTATACTTGAGTATACTTTAATACTTGAGAAATACTTTAATACTTAAGAATAAACATATATATCAACTTGAAAGAAATATTCAATACTTAAAAATATTTATACTTTAAAGGAAATCATTTACCTTTTTTCCTTCACTACTCTAAACGTAATTCATGTCAGATTGTAGATCCTAAATCCCACTTCTGATAATAACTTGTTGTCTTCTTTTTCTGTTCCCATAAATTAACACACTTTCAGTTGATGTATATAAAGTATTTATTCACATTCCAACAATACGTATTCGAGCAACCGCCCGCCATCAGCAACTCCGTCGCGTTCCTTCTTCTGCCCTTGCTCTTACATTCGAATCCCCGTATAAGACAACAGCCTTATATGGAGTTACAGGAGAAGGGGTTACGGAAGAATCTCTTGTTCGTTGCGCCATCTGTTGTCATTTATAATGACAAATAGTTTACAAATTTGACATCAGCAAATTTTTTTATGATTTCATCGTTGGAATAAAAGTTTGTTTCCACCACAGACGAAAGATATACCACAATAAAAGGTAAGTTAGATGGCGCCGTGTCTCGATGCCTGTACTACATAACCGTCAAAATTCTCATGTTCTGAATATTATTGTTTTATGTACTGCTGCCTGATTTGATTATCAATATTTTTTTTTAAAATAAATATAATAATTTTTTTGTAAGAAATATAATAATTTTTTTTGTAGTTATTACAATTTATATTAAAAAAAATTATTGTACAATAAGACTTAGTCTATAATATTAAACGATCGTTTGCATTTGTATATTATTGTGAATTTTTTTAAGTCATTTATTATTACTATATCCCGATTTTATTTTAATTGTATTGTATTTTTTCAATGCGCATTCAGCATTGAAGCTGCCATTAGACATGCACAGTAAACCAAAAGCAATGTGTAATATTAAAAAATAAAAAGCGGACTGGCTTCAGTGTTGCTATAAAGTTCAATTATTGTCTGGGATGAGTGTACTATGAGTCATAAACATTCTCTTGAGTCATTTCCCAGAACTATGCAAGATTTAAACGGCAATAATCGACTCTTCGGTAGTGCTGTTCTACTATCTGGTGATTTCCGGCAGACATTACCTGTCATTCCTCGCTCTACGTTTGCTGATGAGATGAGCGCATGTTTGAAACAATCATTTTTATGGTAAAACGTTGAAACATTTCGATTGACCATAAATATGCGAGTACAATTACTTAATAATCCATTGGAACAAGTATTTTCAAATCAATAACTGGATATTGGAAACGGTACAATCAGACTACATCAAAATACGCAATGCATGTAATTGCCAGACAATTTCTGCTCTGTTGTTCATTCAAAAAATGAACTAATTGAAAGTGTATTTCCGGATATTCTTAATAATCACTTAGACCATAATTGGCTCAGTATTCGTGCAATTTTGGCAGCAAAAAATATTGATGTTGATGAAATTAACTGTCAAATACAAAATTTATTGCCAGGTAATCTGATGACTTTTGGGGCCTGAATGGCCGAGTGGCTAACGCTCTGGCGCTCGGTACCACAGGTTTCGGGTTTGAGTCCCAGTGGTGCCATGGATGTTTTTAGTGGTTCGGAATCCACTTTAAACCGTAGGTCCCGGTCTAACATGATCGTAGAGCGTTGCGGGGTATTGTTACTCCGCGTCCGTGGCTTATCTTCAGCTGCATGCACCTCCTGGGTAGTGCTAAGTGATTAACGTTTCTGCAGCGCTTGCCTTAAGGCATCAAAGACAATTGTCTGAGTGGTTGCCAGCTGCGTTGGAACAAAAAAAAAAAAAAAATCTGATGACTTTTAAGTCAATCGACACCATTACTGATGAAAACCAGATCGTCAATTTTCCGATATAATTTTTAAATTCTCTGGATATGGCAGGAATGCCGCCACACAATCTTCGTCTGAAAATTGGTTCACCGGTTGCGTAACTTAAATCCACCAAAATTATGCAACGGTACACGATTAATCATCAGAAGAATTATCGGAAACGTACTTGAAGCAACGATATTGACTTTAAAGTTTAAAGGCGAAGTCGTCCTGTTACCTCGAATACCTATGATACCATCAGAATCTACAATACCTTTCAAAAGTCTACAATTTCCGATACGTTTGGCTTTTGCGATGACAATAAATAAGTCGCAAGGGCAGACAATGGCTATTTGTGGCTTGGTTTTGGAGAATCCGTGTTTCTCCCATGGGCAGCTGTATGCTGCATGCTCACGTGTTGGAAAACCATCGAATTTATTTATTTTGACGAAAGACAGATTAACAAGAAATAGTGTTCATCGCTTAGTTCTTAATTAAATGAAAGTAATGATTAAAAGTAAATTAGGTACAACAATTATAAAACAGTGTTAACAGTCAACATTATCTACCTCATTCATTAAATTAATAATAATTAAACATTTTCTATTCGTTTAAGCTTAATTACAGCGTCAAAATCCATGGACGTGTACTGTGACATGGACACAGATGGAGGTGGTTGGACGGTGAGTAGAAATTTATTTCAGAACATGTTATAAAATAATGGCTAGCGCAGAAAGACTAGCGCTCTGGCGCTCGGTACTATAGGTTTCGGGTTCTAGTCCCGGTGGTGCCATGGAAGTTTGTAGTGGTTCGAATCCACTTTAAACTGTAGCTCCCGGTCTAACAGGATCGTAGAGCGTTGGGGAGTATTGTTAGTCCGCGTCCGTAGCTTATCTTCAAGCTACACGCACCTCCTGGGTAGTTCTAAGTGGTGCAGCGCTTGCCTTAAAACTAGCCATTGTCTAAGTGTTTGTCAATTGTATTAGAACAAAAATATTAAAAATTAAAAAAGCACAAAAAAATTTATTTAAAATTACGATATCGAATTTTGAATTACGCGTGCAGTTGAATTTTGCCTAATTTGTAGCTAAATATATAACAAAAATTGCCAACATTTAAAAATATTTGCTATTGTACATTTTATAATTAGCAATGCCAGTGACTAATGCAATTTTTACAAAGCGAGAAATGCAATTTTTTTTTTTTTAAAAAGTGAAAAATGCAATTTTTACCTTGAATTAAACTGTAAATAATTATAGAAATAGCAATTTTTACGGTTTGGTTTGTCGCTCATCTTCTGTCTCACGAGGGCTTAACAGACCGGTATCTACAGTTTAAGGTGGATTCTGAACCACTACAAACATCCATGGCACCGCCGGGACTCGAACACGAAACCTGTGGTACCGAGCGTCACACGTTATCCACTCGGCCATTCAGGCCCATTTTTCTTCAATTAAAGCAATCACTTAAATGCCTTCACCGCTTTCTGGATAATGTCATGTATTCTTTAATTGTAGGTGATTTCTACAACGATTGGGAGAGCTATAAAGCTGGATTTGGTAACATGACACGTGATTTCTGGTTAGGTATGTATTGTATTAAAATGCTCTGCTCATTTAAATGTTATTAGAAACTCATTGAAACTAAGTAAGGCTTCCAAAATTATTTTCCACCCCAGGTAATGACAATATCTACGCCCTGAGCAACCAAGGAGCCTGTGAAATACGTTTTGATATTAAAGACACCAAGGAAACCACCGATATGCAGTCTACAAAAGCTTTCGAATAGAAAACGAGAAGTCCCTTTACACGAGCGTTATCGATACTTAAAAACCGCCAAGTCTTTGCCAAGGTATCATTAATACGTAAGTACCTAGAGTCTCTTTCATTGTACAATCTTTTCACATATTGGGTGAAACCCAGCTCTTATATATGCATTTTTACTTCACAGCATGATGTTATCTCAAGAATTTTATGAAAATGATATTTTGTGGTATTGCAAATATTATGGGTATTTTTTTTTTTGACATACTTATAATAATTAAAAGTATGAAGCTTAATACTCATATAAAGAAAACAACGTTAAATCCCTTAAATCAATTCAGTCTGCAAATTTGTAAGAAATTGTCTAAGTAATATTTACGGCGGTAGATGGTAGCACGAACGTTTAATTTATTTGGATCAATTCAATTTGGTAATATTTAATACGGGTTGAGTTAGCATACGGAAAACTAAAAAGACGTACGTGAAGCTATTTCGTTATATTTCGGGAAGCATGCAATGAGTCTAATTGTCATTGGTGATTTTAATAAAATTCTTTATTTTTATTTTATAAATTTAAATTCAAAATCTTGATGAGAGATTAATGGTGAAATTTTTATACTATTTACTGTTGGAAATAATTAGCTTCTTAAAGATTCATTTATTTATTTAAATGATACAAAATAACTTATTTATATTAATTTGTGATTTTAAAAATTTTATTTTCTTATTTTATATTTCCCTATTTGTAGAATAAATTCAAGTAATACGTAATTAAACGTTGTGTTGCAAATATTGGTGTGGATATTGGAGTGCATTGTACAGTCTGGGAAACTACCTCTTTTATATGTATTTATGCTTGATAGCATACATGCTATCCCACAGAATTATAAGAAAATGATATTTTGTGGTATTATATAAATACTATTTTTTATTATTTTATACGGTACTTACGTATTAACGATACCTTGGCGACGCGCCAATAAAGAGCACACGCGCCAACCGCAGCTACAGATTTGGCGGTTTTTAAGTGGCGCCAACCTACACTTAAAATTTTTGTTCCAAATAATAAAATATATAAAACACTTCATTTAAAATCAAAACGATTTCAAAAATTTTTGTTCCAAACAATCAAGTTGCTTTTCACGAAATTTAATCGACGTCAACTCCTCGCACCAGCAGTATATGAATCTCAAAGCTGTACAAAATGGAATTCTGCTTCCCTCAAACCAGTTGTCTTTTCCCACATGATGAGCACACTGACTGAAATTGCATTTCCAAAACTTACGTTTACCAAAATAAAGTTTCATGTCATGGGAATTGGGACATTTTCGTTGTTTGGGTAAAATATTTCGCTCATGAAAAAATAAAATTGCATCTTGTTCTGTTTCTGGCAAATCCCAAATAAGCATTTCGTAGCACTACAAAAGGGCGTCAAAAATCATCAAATCTGTAGCTGTTAGATTGGCGCCACTTAAAAACCGCCAAATCTATAGCCAAGGTAGCGTTAATACACAAGTACATAATAATTAAAAGTACGAAGCTTAATATTCATATAAAGAAAACTTGAAAACCCTTAAACCAATTCAGTATATCAAATTTGTAAGAAATTGCCTGATTAATATTTACAGCGACAGATGGCAGCACGAACTTTCAATTTACTTGAATGAATTCAATAGGGAAATATTTATGGCTGATGTAGCATACTAAACACTTAAAAAACGTACCTGAATCTATTTTATTATATTTTAGGAAGCACGCAACGAGTCTAACTGTCATTGGGGATTTTAAATAAAATTCTATATTTCTATTTGATAAATTTTAATCGAATATCTTGATGGGAGATTGAAGGTGAAATTTTTGATAGCATTTACAAATGGAAAAACTTGGCTTCTTTAAGATTAATTAATTTATTTAAGTAAATCAAAATAATTTATTAATATTCATTTGTGATTTAAAAAAATATTTATTTTCTTTTTTAAATTTCCCTATTTATAAAATAAATTCAAGTAATACGTAAATACATTTTTGTAAGTTTCCCAACTAATGCTGTCCATTGCTTAGAGTTTAATGCTTTTTGATCTACTGGAAGCGTGCATTGCAGACATTGTTTTCAGAAACAAAGATTCGATTGCTATTATGGCAGTGTGATTAAGAATCTCAAGAAACTATCCGCCTGGTGGTTGTCTTTGTTTTTCTCCCATGCAAAATCAAATGTAGGGCAATTTTTATTTAAAAAATAACTCAAAATAATAAATTAAAAAATATTTAATATTTCATTAAAATGGAAAAATCGGAAATAACAGGTGGACTGAAAAGTTCATAGGATGACACATAGATGGCGCTACTAGTATTAAATCCATACGATTTTTAGTTAGCCCTAACCTTCAAAAGACACGTGTATAAATTTGACAGCTGTTGCACTATTAGTAAGTGAGTTATAACGTTTTTAGTGAAGTTATAGCATTTTTAGCGTTCATCACGTGCAGTCCACTCGGCTGACTGTCGATTGGACTCCGGTGTGAAATGATGGAGCCATGTTTCATCCATTATCACATATCGACTCAAAAATTTGGGCTTATTACGATTGAACAGCTCCAAACACTGCTTAGAATCATCAATTCGTTGTTGTTTTGGGTCGATTGTGAGCGCTGTGCGGCACCCACTTTGAACAGAGCTTTCGCATATCCAAATATTCATTCACGATATGTCCAACACGTTCCTTTGATATCTTAAGGGTCTCAGCTATCTCAATCAACTTCACTTTACGATTATCAGAAATTATTTTGTGGACTTTTTTTGATGTTTTCGTCGGTAACAGCCTCTTTGGGGCGTCCACTGCGTGCATCGTCCTCGTTGCTCATTTCGCCTCGTTCAAATTTAGCAAACCACTTCTCTATGGTTGATTTTCCTGGTGCAAAGTCCGAATAATGTTTATCAAGCCAAGCCTTGGCTTCAATAGCATTTTTTTTTTTTTTTCGTTTTAAAGCAATGCTTTATTAACACACGAAATTAATTTTTATTCATTTTTTCAAACTAACAAAAGTTGCTTCACTAAAAATGCTATAACTCACATATTAATAGTGCAACAGCTGTCAAATTTATACACGTGCATTTTGAAGATTAGGGCTAATTAAAAATCATATGGATTTAATACTAATGGCGCCATCTATGTGTCAGCCTATGAACATGTCAGCCCAACTGTTACATGTAATAAAAAAAAATCAAATCTATTTTTTTCAAATAGCTCATAACAACATTTTTAAAATTTTATATTTGTAAATTATGATATAAATCTATTGTTATTTCCTGAACCCAAATATTATGTTTAAAATCAAAACCGTCTTCTATTTCTGGTGTTCTTAACTAATTTATTTATTTATTTATTTGTTCCTTTTTGCACACTACTCATATCATCTAATTTAGAAATAGATCTGTGTTTATTTTCATATGTTTTTATCAGTTTCTACAACACATTTGAACTTTGATATAAAGAGAAACAATTGAAAACATAATTGATGTTCATAATGATTGGCGTAATAAATGTCATTGATGAGTTTCAAACTGCGTATGAGAGAGTTTCGTGAAAATCTTCAGATTTTGTTTCTTGTGTATGTGCCGGTGATGAGTATGATAAATTATCAAGGAGTTAGCTGGTTTGATCTAAATCTTATCTTTTCGGGGATTCTAGCTTTTTTTTTATCTCATCATATTCGTAAAGGTAAATCTTCATTTGGTTACAGG
The DNA here is from genome assembly GCA_021605095.1 of Caerostris extrusa. Classification (NCBI taxonomy): domain Eukaryota; kingdom Metazoa; phylum Arthropoda; class Arachnida; order Araneae; family Araneidae; genus Caerostris; species Caerostris extrusa. The sequence goes on along the minus strand of BPLR01011586.1, from coordinate 51,812 downwards.
AATTTGGTAAATAAATCTCCATTGGGTTCGATGCCATACAAACGGAGACATGGCGCCATCTAGTGGAGTGTTTCACTATCAAAAGTACTCACCTAAGAATTCAGAAGAAAATTATGTCAACTATTCACTTTCATATTCATCTTTTCTAAGCTATTTTAGCTTTTATTTTTATTTTTCTTTTTATCTTTATTACCCATAAAATTATGGGTATTGTTTTTAATGAGCTGGGTTTTCTTATCCTTGATCATTTTTTTTTTTCCTTAACCACTTTCAACTTTTCTGATTGGTCTATTTATTTTTTTTTTATTTCTTTCATGTGCTGTTCTTATTGGTTTATTAAAATTTCCTTTACGTGCTTGTTTATAAGATCGTTGGGAATTTTGTAGCTTTTTTTATTATTTATTTAATACGTGTCATTTTTGAACGATGATTGATGAACATAATTTATTGCCTGAATAGGATTTATACCTAATTTTTCTTTCTTTTTGTTTGTTTAAAATTGCTTCAATGCGTTTTGTTCTTGCATTTAATTCTAAATTTTATGGATAACCTGTATATATATTATCACTTTTTATTTTATTTTATTAAGGAAACGTGAAAAGTCCCCTAACTATACCAGCATTTTTTTTAATGGCTCTTTTATTTTATCCTTTTAACTGTTGTGTTTTTTAAGTTTCATTGTAAATTATATTTTTTACTTTTATAATTTTGAATCTAGTAAAAAAATATATAAATAAATAAAAAAAAATGATTAATAAATTAAATTAATTAATTAAATTATTATTATTATTTTTAATTTTTTTTTTTAATCTACAAGTGGCTAGTGCTCTGGCGCTCGGTACCACAAGTTTCGGGTTCGAATCCCGGCGTTGCCATGAATGTGTGTAGTGGTTCGGAATCCACTTTAAACGGTAGGTGGTGGTCTAATAGGATCATAAAGCATTGTGGGGTAATGTTGCTCGCGTCCGTAGCATATCTTCAAGCTACACGTACCCCTGGGCTAAATGAGTAACAGCAATGCAGTCCTTGCTTATATCATAAAGATTAACTGTCTCTGTATTGCTTACTGTATTAGAACAATATTTTTGAATCTTCATTTCGATGATATTAAATCATTATTCATGATGTGTAAGATTACGGAATTTATTTTTATCACACAGGAGCTCCACAATTAGTAAGTCCGTTTCCGTTTCTGTCCTCATTGTGTTGGAAGAGACAGCATAAATTCCAATTGAGTTCGAAAATATAACAGAATAAATCCTCAAATTGAGGAGGAAAAACATTCATTGGGTTTTGGGATATTCATTGAGCTCTAGAATGTTTTATTAAAAACAATCAACTTTATTTGTGTATTAGGGAATGGCAACAAACATAAAAAGTAATTGTTGTTGTTGTCGTATCCCTCGTGGAAGGAGGGAGGACGAGTGCAGCTTCTGTTTTGATGGAGCACCCGTAGGTAGAAGTCTGAATTGTGCTTCGTAACGCTCTTACAGTCATAGGAGACCGGGACCTAAGGCTTAAAGTGGATTACGAACCATTCATGGCACCGCCGGCACTCGAACCCGAAACCTGGGGTACCGAGTGACAGAGCGATAGACACTCGGCCATTCAGACCCATAAAATAAAATTTAAAAAAAAAAAAGTAATTAATCTGAGAAATTACTTTTTGAAAAACAATGTGCATGAAATTTAATCTTCAATCTCAAAGTCACGTCAAGTCAAGTTTGATCTTCAAATTATATGTAAGTAGAAATTTTAGAAGCAACCATTTTTTTTTTTAATTTTTGTTGTAAATTCGTATTGTATTCACAGTTTTGTGGCTTTTTCACAATAATTTGGAACGAAATTTTATTATATTTAGCCAATTTACATCGTTAATGTTGTGCAGCGAGATAATTTTTAAATTTAATTGACAACTATATTTCTGTGCGTCTAAGGGCAAAATGTGGTAAACATGGATGAATATGGTTTACTATTCTTCTATCAATACTAATCTCGTGGATTATTTTAATTTACTGCATATGTTTTTATAGTATTGAAATGCGGATATTAAACTTCACCTATTCTACCAAAGAATGATTGAAAGGTTTTCAGGAGTAAAGATTTTTAATTTTCAGTTGTTGATTGCGGATTAATTTTTGTTGTTGTTGTTATAAAAGAAGAAATGTAGGAATTTTTCTACAATTTTTATATAATGACAGAAAATTAAACATAAATATAACAATTTGCAACAATGCATATTTTATTTAAATAGGCACATACAAGCATGCAAATATATACAAACATTCTATTAATTAATTTATATTGTTGATTCAAAGGCATAACTATTGGTGATTTAGTTAAGAAATAAGATTAATAGTATATGTTTAAATTCCATGATAGTTGATCAATATTGATTGAATGATTCCTATTTTAAATTGATCAAGTCAAATATTTTGGATTAGGAAAAGATTATTATTCGATTGACGATAAGATAGAAAATTTATATATTATTCGTGTTGGAAATATAAACTATAATTGATATTTCATTCAAAAAAATAATTTTTTTAAATTTACAATATTTTTGCAGGGTCTACAAATTAACTTGGAATAGATTTTTTATTTTTCATCTATGATTATTTGATAAAAAATGCATAAAATAATATATAAATACATATAAATACATATCGCTATAATAAAAATAAATACACAATAATATCGCTCATAATAAATACATATCGCAGATTCACAAAAAGCTTCAATGCAATTAATCAGAATGCAATTAATTGGTTAATTCCACAAATACTTTTTGGTACTTTTGTGGCATAGGATTATAAAATAATTAAAACTATAATGTTTTGTTTCTACAATTTTTTTTTTTTTTTTTATAACAGGAGAAATAATCATACCTAAATATATCATTTTCAACAATGTATATTTTATTTAAACTAACACATACAAATATATAAGTTCATAGAATTATTCTGGCAATTAATTTATGCTGTTGATTTGAAACGATAACTATTGATGATTTAATTTAAAAATATGATTCTTAATATATGTTTAAATTCCATGATTGTTGATTATTGATTTAATGCTTTATATTTTAATTAAATCATTTCATACATTTTGAATTAGGAAATTGGAGTTTTTTTTTTTTTTTTTAATTTCCAGCTATGATAATTGAGCTATAAATATATAGGACTAATAACAAATAGGATTAATAATTTATGTTTAAATTCCATGATTGTTGATCAATATTGATTTAATTACTATTTTAAATTGATCAATTCATATATTTTGGATTAGGAAAAGTTATTCGATTGATGGTAAAATGGAAAATTCACATATTGTTCATGGTAGAAATATAAACGATTTATAATTTTCTGTTTCATTAAAAAAAAAAAAATTTTTTTTTTTAGATTTACAATATTATTATAGCGTTTAAAGATTTGATTTGGAATTGCTTTTTAATTTTCTGCTATGGCTATTTGTTTATTTAGCTATAAATAGATAACGCTCACGCACAAAAAAAAAAGACAATTGGTAAATTTTCCTATAAATATTTATGTCGAAGAATATTATATTTTACTGCCAATTTTTATTTAGTATTACTACGCGGACTTTAAAAATTTGCCTTTTCTACCAAAGAGTTATAGAAATATTTTCACAATTAATGCTTCATAATTTTCAGTTGTTGATTGCGGATTCTTTTGATTTTGTTATAAAAGAAAAAATTCAGGAATAAATTATTAACAGGAATGAATTATTTTTACAATTTTTTATATTTTTAATAGCAGAAATAATAAAAATATAAATATAAGAATTTTCAACAATGTATAGTTTAGTTAACGCATTTCAAGTATAAACAAGCATTCTAGCAATATACATTGTCGGTTTAAAGCGATAACTATTGTTGATTTCATTAACAAATAGGATTAATAATTTGTTTTAATGCTATTATTGTAGATCAATATTGATTTAGTGTTTTATGTTTTTAATCGATCAATTCATATATTGTGGATTAGGAAAAATTATTCGATTGATTGTAAAATGGAAAATTCATATATTGTTCATGTTACAAATATAAATTTATAATTTGCCCTCTCATTTAAAAAAATATTTTTTGAGGTTAACAATATTATTATTGGGTTTAAAAATTTGATTTTGAGTTGCTTTTTTATTTTCGAACTAAGGTTATTTGTTTATTTAGCTATAAGTACATATCGGTCACTCACATACACAAAAAAAAATGACACATGGTAAAACCTTAAATTATACAGAAATAACACACTAGTACATCATCAATAAATGCAAAATATCCCAGAATACAATTAATTCAACAAATACTTTTTGGTACTTTTTCGGCACAGGATTATAAAATAATCTCTTCTGTAGGCCAGTGGCGTGACATCTGGTCCGGTGTTCGTCTTCAGAACATCCATAATACTAGAAAGAGTTCAAACTTGTAGAAAATATATACAATATATAATACTAAACTAAATTTTACTGACTTTACTAGTAAAAATAAACTTTAATTTTTTAATGCATAAAGTTGGATATGTGTCTGACACATATCCAACTAAATGTTGCTTTATATTTCTGAAAAAATACAGAAATTGGGAGATACATTTTTTTTCTCTAAATCAATCTTTTCATCAGATATGTTTCAAAATCATGAAATATTTTGTAATTATCTTTCAATTAAATAAATACGTAATTTTATAAAATTAAAATGGTCTTTTAAACTATTATCTCCATATTTGTCTATGTTATCTAACTATACACGAAGTAATACAGGGGATTATAATGTCTTTTTTTTTTTTACAGCACTTTCAAAATGCTGTAAAAAAAAGAACCACTCGTCACAATGAGTTCAAATTTAGATTGAAGAAGGGGGAAACGGTATGACATCAAAAAAAAAAAAAAAAAAAGTTCCTATTTTTCCCATCCAATTTAGTATTGGATGGGAAAAAATAGGAACTTTTTTTTTTTTTTTGGCTTTCCACTAACAGTCACCACTATTGAATAACTTGGAAGTCATTTTTTCTGTCAAAAAACCGAAACAATCAAGCACATTGAATACTACAGTTGTTTTAATGTGCAACTCATGCCAAATACGTTGTCATTTCGATTCAAAATATCACTGGCAGCCGAATTCACTTTATTTATGTCGCTTACAGCGCTATCTATTAATACACTTTGGAACTGTTTTTCGATACCGTACCGTTTCCGTCTTCAAGTACTTTCTACTTCTTTTCCCCTTCTTCAATTAGAGTTTGTTTGATTTTCCTTTTATCAAGAATTCTTTTTATATTTTTATTTTGTGAGTAATAAAAAAGTTAGCTTGCTAAATTAAAAACTAATCTTTGTAACACAATATAAGTATCGACAATATAAGAATTTTCTTATAAAATTGCTATATTATAAATTGCCATTTAAAGGGTTTAGATATTTTCCTAATTTTTCACTTTTATAATACTATAGAATAAAATATTTATTTAAAAACCGATTTTACTTAAAAGATAAGCATTCGGAGGAATGGGTAATTTGAAAACAAGAAAGACTTATCTTCCTAAGAATAGGTCTGTTTTTATTTATTTTTATTAAAAAAAAAAAAATTTTTTTTTTTTCCTGTATTTCCAAGCGAACTTTAAAAAATAATTTGCAACTTGATGCTTTTTTTTTTTTATCTTTAACTGTTATTCACACGAGCTTGTAAAAAACTACATAAGACTATCAACTACTATTCTTAGATAAGACAATTTGTTCGCAAATTTACATCTTTAAATTATGAAACTGAATTGTGTATCTTTTATTACTTTATTTCACATGAAATGTAAATTATATTATCATTTGAATAAATGTGTCATATTAAAAAAATAGAAAAAATTATTAAATCAAGCAAATAAATAATCATTTCAAATGTTTTTAACGGCATTTAAATTCATTGTAGCATTTTCCCACGGGTAAGGTTATGGCATTTCTTTCCCAGGAGAGGGAAGTATATATTCTTTGAGAAGTACATAATAACCCATCACTCAAATTCGATAGCAGATAAGCAGTATGGTGGTTATTTATATTACATGCAGTTAGTGTTTTGTGCTAATCAGAACAACCTTTCGCTCAAATCTGAAAACAGATATTCGGTATCAGATATAATGAGACTCAGGAAATTAGCGATTGTCTGAGCGACCTTAACAGGTCGAAACAATAACAGACGTAATATGGACTACACCATGAGTTGTTGCATCTTGATGGGTGATAGACCATAAGCTAAGAAAATGTCTACTCAAATGAAAAGTGAGGGAAGCTGGCCCCCTTTATCTTGACGGCTTTTTATTAATGACCCTTTAAATTCCTTTTTAAAACTTATGATTGGTGCTTTTTTTTTTTTTTTTTTTTTTTTTTTCATTTTTGTCTGCCGTCTTTTTATATTATTGAAACGTTTTCAATGCTATCTCTATCTCAGAGTATTAAAATTTATTGTTCAATCTTTGATGATAATTATGTTTGATATAGCTTAACTCAAAATTGAAGAAAGCAGTGAAACGTTGTGATTAGTACAATTAGAATTCTAAAACATTTATATGAATTTTGACAACTAAGGTAAGACTGATACAATAATAATTTATATATTTCTCTTAAACAGCTACAGAATATTAATTCAGATCAAAAAGTAATTCATTATGTATTATAGAAGAAATAAAATAACTATGACTTCAAAGTCCAGGTTATGTTTCATAATCACCTGTTTTGATAATCTTGAAGCAGCTCGTCTGCTTTCAAAGGATTTATACTTCGAAAATTTTGGAATGTAGACACGGATTTGATGTAACCAGTGGCATCTGATGCATTGCCCATGTAGGTGTGTCCTATGTCGCTTATTCTGTGAAGAATGGACATGGAATTTAGTCACACAGATTATGTACATTTTGCACATAATTATTAAAAAAAAATCACTTTGAAATTAGCAAAATCACTTGCATATAATTAAAAAGTTTTATGAATGTCGGATGAATTTTCGATCCGATCCGATTCGATTTCGTTTTACTAAAATTAATATTGGTAAATTCATAATCTTTATATTAAGCCAGGGGATTTGTTTTCCTAAATTTCTATAAAACTTATAGGTATCTGTTTATTTAAATTTATTCTTTTTTATTTGAATCATAGCCAAAAATTACGAAAATATTATTACAAGTGTAAACTATTTGTCATTATAAATGATAACAGATGGCGCCACGAACAAGAGACTCTTCCATAACTCCTCCTCCTGTAACTCCATATAAGGCTGTTGTCTTATACGGGAATTCGAATGTAAAAGCAAGGGCAGAAAAAGGAACGCGACGGAGTTGCTGATGGTGGGCGGTTGCTCGAATAAGTATTTTGGAATGTGAATAAATATTTTATATATATCAACTGAAAGTTGTGTTTATTAATGAGAAAAGAAAAAGAATATAACACAAGTTGTTTTTAATGCAATAAAAATTTTTTTTTTCATCGTTAAAGAATTATGGAGGGCAAAAAACGTCGTAGACCTTTATGATATTATTTTGTCTGTTATTATTATTATTTTGTTCGTTATTCATGTTTCATCCTTTTTTTTATATTCAGAAATTCGTTTTTAGAATAGCACTTCTTCTTTGGTGTCATTTTGATACTTCGCACCTGGTAGCATTACCTCTTGCGTTTATTGTTTTTTTGTTTTATTATTATTATTTTTATTTTTATAAAATGTTTTGCATTTGCAATTAAGATGGTTTTCCTAATTACTTACTAATTTCAATTTAGTTTACGGAAACTAAAATGTTTTTTTTTTTTTTTTCTGTAGTTCTGGCAATGCCAATCCGCATCTCTTAGTACAATATAAATTAGATTAGTCCAGGCTTGCTTTATCACTTATTTTATTCAGTCTTTTAATACATAAGGGTAATGATTAGATTTAATTTAGAAAAGCATTAAGGTAAGCTTTCCCAAATGGCATATCGAACATATGTTTCCTATTTCTGGGATTACTTGTTGTTGTTCTAATGCATCTGGCAATACTTTATTTAATCTTTATTGTCATAAGCAAGGGCTGCACCAATGTTACTCCTTTAGCACTACCTGAGGGCACATGTAGCTTGGAGATATGCTACGGACGCGAATAACACTACCCCTACAACGCTCTACGATCCTATGAGACCGGGAACTACGGTTTAAAGTGGATTCCGAATCACTACAAACATCCATGGCACCGCCGGAACCTATGCTAGTCACTCGGCCACTAATTATCTTTTCAATCGTAATTTGCAAAACAATAGCATGCAAGAAAGCAGTCACTGATTTTAGAAATGTAGAGATTCGATGACGATTATGGAGGCATTTAAATAATTACAATTAACAAACTTGTAATCTATCATAATAAAGCTTATGGTCATCGGATAAGTTTAAATTTTTATTTCAATAAAACTTGTCATAATTCTTCTGGTGGCTTCGCCCAACAATTTGAAAATTATTGTTGTAATTGTACGTACTTAATTCTTCATTAATTTTTTAAACTCTATAATATATATTAAATTGTGTTCTTTGAAGTATTTAGTTTGAATTCTTTAAAAGTATTTAAAGTTTCTTACCTAATAATGTCTTCGAAAGGGAATTCAATATTGCCATATTGTTCGAAAGCTGGCTGAACCTTCAAGGAACGATATGCCTTAAGATCATCATAAAGGAGCTTAAAATTAAAAAAATTCATTTACTGGTATTGTTTAGAAATTATTTATGAAGAATATGTGAAATGTTAACTTACAGTAGTAAATTATTGATAAACAATGTTATAACTAGTTCAGGAAAAGATATTTCTTAAAAGTGTGGACAAAAAGAAACATTTTTAATATGCATAGTTTCTCCAGAAACCCCAAAAGTCAACTTAACTTGAAATATTACAAAAGACAATTATAAATATTCTGCATAATTCAAATTTTCTCAAATTTGCATTCTCAGATTTTAATAAATAATTTCTCCCACAACAAATAAATAAAAGGATTTAAAAGAATGGAAATTAATTCATGCTGACATAGCCATCTTACAAAGATCATGATGAGAATCGAAATATAAACATCAAATCCTTCATGTAAATAAAACATCACAAAACAAACTTCTGTAGATTTTAAAAACTTTGTAATCTTCTCTTTCAAAGCCTACGTGCGCATTTAATCTTCTGAATAGGCCAAACTATTTCAGCTAACCTGAATTATAAGAATATGATGATGCACCGTTACAGTGGAGAGATTAATTATATATCACTTTTTCCTAAATTGGTATCTTACTGGAAATCGAAAAAAAAAAAAAATGGGAGAAAAAATCGCTTACTGGTATTGTTTATAAACAATTTATGAAAATAAGTAAAATAGAGTATCAAATTATTGATATCCAGATTGTGGAATAGTTTTAACCTGTTATGGAAAAAATACTTTTAAGTGTGAGAGAAAGATATATATATTTTTTATGTATATAATTTTTCTGGAAATCCCAAAAAGTCAACTTGCCTTCGACTACTACGAATGACAGTTTAAATATTCTGTATAAAAGATTATATTTTAATAACTAACTTCTCGCATAACAAAGTAATATCTTTAAAAAGCCACGCAAACTTCTGTTGACATAGCCATATTACGAAGAACATGACGGAAATCGAAATATGTTGTTGTTGTTCTAATGCAGCTGGCAATACAGAGACAGTTAATCTTTATGCCATAAGCAAGGGCTGCACCGCTGTTACTCATTTAGCACTACCCAGGTGGCACGTGCAGCTTGAAGATATGCTATGGACGCGAGTAACACTACCACCACAACGCTTCGAACCCGAAATCTGCGGTACCGAGCGCCAGAGCGCTAGCCACTCTGCCATCAGGCCATTAAAAATCGAAATATAAGCTTCATAAATTTGGTGTACCATTAATGGTGTACACAACAAACTTTTGTAGAATTTAAAAACTTTGAAATCTTCTCTTAAAGCATGTTTACACTTTTAAACCCCTAAATAGGTTAAATTATTTCAGCTATCTTGAATTATAAATAAGAATATGAATACATTATCTACAGTGGATCAGATATTAAATATTTATAAATTTTTTTATAAATTGGCATCTTACTGTATTTAATAAACCTTACCTTTAAGGTTAGCATATATGTAGGATTTGTTTGTGTGGTAATCAGCAGGCGGCGACACTTCACGGTTGCTTGTCTTTGACAGAGCCTGCTTACAACGTAGGGGAGTATTCAACTTTGAACTCTGACCTCACGAGAGGGGACAGGTCCCCGTGGATGAGAAAAAGAAGCCCCGCAGATGAGCGCGAAAGAGAACGCTGGAGAGGAGCAAGAGGGCAGGCTGCGTCAAGCAGCGAGAGAATATGTTCACCCCTTAATTAATTGTTTATGTAAATATCATTGAAAAATAATGTATCATTAAATGGCTTTATTTAAAGTAACGTCCCGTTACTGCGTTTTGCATGTCAAATCCCCTAGACACCTACTGCAAAAGTCAAGCCATTGTTAGACTGGTAGAGAAGTCTAAAAAAACTGTAGGTTCGACCGGGATGAATTTATTGGAACCGGTGTAAATCTGCAAAAATTGGGGTTCGGCCGGGATGCATCTTTTTGCAAGCGGCTAAACTTAACATATATAAAAACAGTTTAATAATCCTACAGTAATTGATCTTTTACCAATGTAGGTGCATGTGAAATCGTATAAAAATTAATAGGATTAATAACGCTATATATAATTTGCTATAACGATTAATTAATTAATCGTTATAGCAAAATGCTATATTGCTGGCAATAAAAAAGCTTAATTTTACTATCCTCTTTTTTTATCATTGATAATCAATGTTTATCATCTGCTAACGTTCAAGAAGACTAATTATTGTGTAGTATACAATTTTTTGTTTCTAATAACTTATAGAAAATTGATAACTTATTATAAGCCTTATTATTCAAGTAAGGATTAAAAGAGATTTTCTTTTATCTTGTGCATTTTATTGCAAATGCTATGCATAATTCTCTAAAACTAATCATTAATTTCAATTTATATGCATCATAAATTTTCTTATTTTTATCTAACCATTTCTCTAGGACAACGCTACTGCTTTTACATAAGAAATGGCCCCTAACTGAAATTATGAATCAAATGAGGACAAATATACTTATCATATCTACAGTCGGATCATCAATTAATTCACCACCATCAATTACTGATAAAAAAAAAAGTTTTCGACGAAAATATTCAAATATGTATTAAAAAAACCGAATACATATTGAACTATGCGATATAGATGGGACAAATTTTTTTGATTCATACTATAATTTTATAGATCAGTCACATTTGTCTATCTTTTCCAATCATTGTTGCTTCTAAACCGCGGCCCGCGGTGGAAATGTTTCTGGTCCGTGAGGTTTAATACACTTTTACAAAAATATATTTATTTTATAATGGCTAAAATTGTGAAAATGTATTAAAAAATACATTGGGAGCATCCATGTATTCACAAATTAATTGTCGAAATTATGAGAAAAAATTAACTGTGATTTTAAAATAATATTTCTGCGAATATAGGACAGTTGGGCCTATTTTATTTCTGACTTCACAGTTATGAGTTCGCAGGATAATTAAATTATATTATGCGAACTCACGATTTGCGCACGTCTTGGAACATCTAATATAATAGGTTCTATGTTTCACTTTAAGTGACCTCAGTGACTCAGTGATCATTCTTAGATACGCATAGTTGATAGCAGAGTAAATCACGCTCTTAGTTCAAGTTCTTAGCTCTTTTGATTCACCTTACACCTGCGAATCGTTTATTTTCCTTCGAAAATGAAATTGACCCAACACAAAACACGTTCAAACGTAATGGATGCTACACCCATTACGATGTGCAAATACTCAAATTGAGATCGATTTGCAAAACAAATATCGCACTAGTCAAATATTTTTTAATGATTTCATTTTTTTATATTTCATTCATAATTATATATTTTTTATATTTCATTTTTAGTATTATATATTTCTTTACAATGTGCGGTTAGTATCATTGTTATTTTATTATCTACATACATACAAGAATAACAGTAAACACAAAAATAATTATGTTTTAATTTTTCTCTCCAAAAAATGTCTACGGTGGGTCTAAATCTAATATGGTTATATAACTTTATATGCTGCCCGAATTAGAATGCATTTTCGAAATGGCCCGTAAGATCATTTGGGTTGGCCACCCTGATGTAAAAATTTAACTAATGTTGGGAGGTCTGCCAAAAGGGAAAAAATTTCCCCATTAAAATCTCAGACCATCATACTTCTTGGGCAATTAAAATGCATATTGTAAAGTTACCTTATTGGTGACCAGTCGAAGTTGGTAGTCTGTGTGTTCCTCTCCGGTCACCGGATAGATGGCCATACTGGTGTAAACAGCCAGGACACCTCCAGGGGCAAGCACCCTCTCGGCCTCTTTGAAAAGGCTTTCATGTCCAACCAGTGGAAGCAGGTGGCTGCTGTCAGCAAGTGGACAGAATTGTCGCCAACCGGCAAGCACTCTGCAGGGGCAGTCCTGGAAGATACAAGATCATTTGTAGATCAATCTTACATACTTGTATCAATGTTGGGAAATCATGTATTTCTCGTATAATATGGCCATTAAATGCCTGAAAAGTTTATTTTAATTAAAAAAAAAATTTACATATCAGAGGAATATTATAAAAAAAAAAAAAAAAAAAAAAAATGTTAGAATCTCAATCGCTAATTTGACAAATACTGACAAGAATAACAAATGGTTTTCTCAATACGGTCACTTCTCCCACCATGGACACCACCTGACAGTCAATTAGCTAGCTCTCTGGCTCTTGGTACCACAGGTTTCAGGTTAGAATCCTGGCGGTGGCATGCATGTTTGTTATTCGTTCGGCGTTCATATTAAGTTGTAGGCCACGTCTAATTTTAGTCCAAAGTGTCCACAAAATGACCGTAGAGCGACAAACCAAACTATAACATGGACATGTTTTTCCAATATCCTCTTCATAATAGGTTTTCTCCAGCATATTGACTACTCCAACTCTCGAATAGAAAAAAAAATTCATAGGTAAAAATTCACTAGGTGCCAGTTCTGTATTGCACTCCATGTAATCAAATACCTTCCATTTATTGTGTGCAAGACGCCATTTGATTACCGCAGCAGTATGTAGTTGAGCGTTGTCATGAACCAAAAAAAATTCCACATATTTGTGCTCTTTTTATATATTAACTTTTTTGGGGATTAGTCACCAAATCTGTGATGTGAGAATTATTATATTGTAGGGTATTTCTCTGAATTCTTAATTCATATTAAAGCGAAGCCATGCAATAAGTGCCAGGTTATTAATCCGTATTATTCTGGTGGTAACAGAAATTTGAAATGGAAATAGGTTACAATTATTGATCAAATAGGTGATATAAGCTTTTATAAAAACGAAACATTTAACTGAGGAAAGTAGAAAATTATAATTTTTTTTTTTTTTTTATAATCGAATTTTAAAAGAACTTAACAAATATTTTATTTAAGATAATTAAAGACAAATTGTCCTATTTTAAAATTATGAAATAGATTTTCTTTTTAATAAAAGATAATAATTAACTAAAAATTTAATTAGCCTGTCCCCTGACTAATTTTTAAGCTTTAAATTTAATGTTGCGCCCGTTAACAATCAGAACAATAGCACAATGCAGAAAATAAAATAATGGCCGAGTGCCTAACGTCTGGCACTCGGTACCATAGGTATAGTGTTCGAATCCCGGCTGTACCATGGATGTTCGTAGTGGTTCGAATCCACTTTAAACCGTCGGTCCCAATCTAATAGGATCGTAAAGAGTTGTGGGGTAGTGTTACTTTCGTCCGCAGCATATCTTCAATCTACACGTGCCCCCTGGGTAGTGCTAAACGAGTAACAGCAGTGCAGTCCTTGCTTATGGCATAAGGATTAATTGTCTGTATAGTCAGCTGCATTAGAGCAATAATAGAATGGGATATTTTTCCTGTATTCAAATTTAAAAGGAATATAATATGCATTAAATCAAAAATCATTCGCAAATGAGTTATCAGTGTTATAGTAAATAAGAATCGTTAAATCTGACGTTAAAGAAAGAACTATGCCATTACTTGTTACAAATTGTACACCGTTGAAGTTCCTTTTTAGAGCAAATCAAGGGCACTGTAGAACAGTTTGTTCTTCGGCACCTAGACGTGACCTAGGAGGCCGAGGAATGACCTTCGTTTGGCGCGTTGGGGAAGATCTTACTCAGAATGTTGAACGAATATCCCCAGCATACCATTTGAATGGTTATTACCTTAATCTTCCCTTAATCTTTTAGCTTAACAAAAGTACATACCAATCTACAGATTTGTCTTACCCATCCATGGCAAAAGCACGAAAGCTTGAGTTTTGCACCACTTATCAAGTTTAGAATTAATCATCCGCTATCCGAAAAATCAACACGCTTTCTCCTTTCAGGCTTAGCGGCCTGATGGTCAATAGGCTAGCGCTCTGATCATTGGTGCTATAGACTCCAAGTTCGAATCCTGGCGGTGGCATGGATATCTGTGAATGGTTCGAATCCACGTTAAACTGTATGTCGCGGTCTAATTAGCCTAAAGTGTGCACAAAATGACCGTAGAGCGACAACGAAACCTTTCAGACTTAATTAACCATCTGAAAGGCGATGTATTTAAATATAATAATTTTTAAAATAGCACACATTCATTCATTAAATATTTAGTATTACAAAATTCTCTATTAAACCTAAACTATGGATGATTAAAAGCAAAGCTTTAGAATCGGATATTTTTTCTGTATTAAAATTTAAAAGGAATATAACTTGTAATTAATCAAAAAATCGTTCATAAATGGATATGTTATCAGAGTGTTATAAATAAGATTCCTCATACTTTCACGTTAAGAAAAAACTGTGCCGTTACATTATCGTTATGTCGTTGTTGCAAATTGTACCCTTTGCAGTTCCTTTAGAGTAAATTAAGGGCACTGTAGAACAGTTTGTTCTTCGGCGACCTAGACGTGACCTGGAAGGCCGAGGAATGACCTGGCATGGCCTTCGTTTGGCGCGTGCTGGGGAAGATCCCTCTCATGTTTTGTGCCAAGCGATGGGATCTGTGGGGAAACAGACCTTGAAATTCACCCCATTTCGGGAGGCCTCTACAGGGGCTTTCAATAAACTTTTTTCATTTCACTTTCGGTGCCGAAAGCAGATCTGGGTCATGCACTATTGACTTGCATTATGTGTGTGGGAAGATAGTTATTGTTGTTTGGTCTTGATTATTTTCTCTCTATTACGAATAATTCTAGTAAAAAAGCATTCGCTTTTTTACTCGGCATATTCACCAAATTAAATGTTACTGTTTAAACGAAAAAAAAAAAAAAAAAAAAAACAAATTAGGATTTAGAGTAGCGGTGGCCAACCCTCCATTAATATTTTTCCGGGCCCGTGAGATGTATCACACTTTTACAAAATATATTTATTTTATAATGGCCAGAGTAGTGAAAACCATTGTATTAAAAAGTACATTATGTATACATCCCTATGTTCAAAAATAAAAATGATGAGAAAAAATTAACAAAATCAATCATCTCATCAATTCGACAAAATCATTTATTGTCGAAATGATGAGAAAAAATTAACCTTGATTTTAAAATAATATTCTTGCGATTATGGGACAGGTATTGCTTGTTTTATTTATGTACTAAATATTGCCTGTGTACAGTTATGAGTTCGCAGAATAATTAAATTTTATTCGGCGAACTCATGATGCGCACGCATCTTGGAACATCTAATATAACAGGTTCTATGTTTCCACTTTAAGCGATCTCAATGACGCAGTGACCACCCCTAGATAAGCACAGTTGATTGATGATAGCGGAACAAACCAGACTCTTAGTTGAAGCTGTTAGTTCGTTTCTTAATAACGTTTGATACGTTATGTAACAACGTTTGATACGTTAGTTGCTTTTCGTTTAACTTCCATCTGCGAATTATTATTTTTTTTTTTTTTTTCGAAAATGAAATTGACCCAACACAAAACACGCTCAAACATAATGGACTTTAAACTGCAATACCATTTATGATGTGCAAATACTCGAATTGAGATCGATTTGCAAAATCTACTTGAAAGAGCGGAGAAACAAATATCACATTAGTAAAATAAATATTTTTTAATGATTTCATTTTTTTTATTTCATTTATATTTATATATATTTTGTATTTCAATTTTAGTGTTATATATTTCTTTACAATGTGCCTTTAGAATCATTATTATTGTATTATCTATGTTTACGTGTAAGAATAATAGTAAACACAGTAATAATTCATTTTGTTTCAATTTTTCACTCCAAACAAATGTCCATAGTGGGTCTAAATCTAATATGGGGATATATAATTTTACATGCGGCCCGCGGAGTTAGGATGCATTTCCAAAGTGGCCCGCAAGATCAATTGGCTACCCCTGGTTTAGAATAACAGCCTAATCATATTTTGTTGTTCCATATGAAATGAAATTCTGGGTATACAAATTTGAAAAAGTTACAAACACAAATTGTTTGAAAATATATAATCAATATAAGCAACATCAACAGCAATGATCTTCTATCAGGGCCTGCAAAGAATTTTTATTTCGTTTCACAAGATTATTTTTCCTTTTATGTGAAATATTTTTTTACATTGTTGTATCTACTTAGATTATTCAATAGCTATTATTCAATTTTTAGTTCATAGGAATATTTACACAAATTTTTCAAAAAAGATTTATTACATTCGTATAATAAAATATAGATTCCATGCAATGTTTTTTTCCTTATTTTGTGCCCATCTACGACGGGGTAAGTAGAAAATTTTAAAATTTAAAAGCATATCGCGAATCAAAATTTAAAAAATAAAAACCCTTAAAAACTCGTGCTGTATCCCAGTTCGAATCCACAGAATCAGAGCTGTAATTTTTAAATGATACTACGATATGAAAATGAAGTCCAATAGTTATTAGATATTTAAAAATAATTAATTAATTAAAAGAAAATAACTAAATATAAGGAATAAATCGCAATATCTACATCGTGGTGCCATCTATTGGAAAATGAGAACACGCTGCATTTTCAATATTTTCTCTTCTTTTCTTAGATAAATGATTAACTTATTGCATTTTAATATTCCCTTAAAAACCCATTAAAAAAATCTTTGTAAACTGCATGATTTATTAAATTTTAAAAATTAAAAAAATTTTAATCAAAAGGAAACTATTTAATGAAGAAAATAATTTTTGTTTATTATGTAAGATTTGCCATTTGTAATTTTCATATATTTATTTAAACGTGCGATTTTCTAAGGCATCAAACTGACTTTTGTGTGAGATGTGTTGCACATGCCGATTCTCTATGGTATTAGGCACTACAATCGGAACTGATTTTAAGCCTCTTTCCTTTTTTATTTTAAAATAATAATTACCATGAGTTGCTCTATATCCATAAACAGGACATTTTGTCTTCTCAAAGCTGTACTGTAAGGACAATAGGAAAAACTATTTAAAAACGGGACATTTATTTCAAAACGGAACCTAGGTTTACAATACTCAAGTGACTAGTAAATACTCGATGAGGAATTCCCTGAAAGTGTTATTCTCTCCACAATCTCATAGCGAACAAATGATTATCATGGAACACAAAGAATAATGTCGACAGATTAGTTTGTTCTGGGGACAAATACTTTTAAAGCATGTTATTGGTATAAGAAATGTAAATCATGCAGTGTTAGTAAAAGAGATTGAATCAAACCTGTATAAAACATTCTTTGCTTTTCTGCAGAGATTGGCCTCTCGTATTTGGGACTTGCTGACATCGCACCCCACCACGGATTGAAAATAAGGCGCCAAGACGATAGTGCTCTGCCCCGATCCACAACCCACGTCCACCGCCAGGCCGAAGGGTTTCTGACACTGAAAATAAACAATTCACATCGATTCATTTCATTGATTTTCCTCTTATTACCGAAAAGTAATGATTTCCATCAATAATAGGTAGTCCCCCCCATCCAAAAAAAAAATTCCTCCAACCTACCTCCTTTTTTTCAATTCCTTACCTCCTCACACTCTCCCTATATATATATCTTGTTCAAATTTTCAATCGTTCATAAAATACTTTTTATTCATCCACTCGAGTTCAAATGCATTTTTTTTTAAACTTGTTGTGGATGACATTTGATGTTACAGTTTTTTCAAATATTAATTCAGTAATTTAATTTAATGAATTAATTTTAGTTTTTTTTAGATTTAAGTTGCATGAATCTACCAATAGATGGCGCCAGATAAACTTAAAAGAAATGAATGAAAATTATTAATAAAAGACTTTCTGCAATAGAGTGAAAAAAAGTAGGAATTGACTTTTAAAAAATTTTTTTTTTATATATTACTTGTTTTAACCTTATAAAATTATCGATATTATTTTTGAGGGCGGAGCATTTCATTTCCTTGATCAATTTTTTTTGTCCTTGAACAATTTCAATGTTTGTTTTTAGTTAATTTTTAAAAACTTTTCGCGTGTTGTTTTAGTGGTTTATTTAAATATTTTTCACGAGATTTTATATACATAATATTTATACAAATTACTTTCAGCAACTAATAATTATATAATTAAGTAATGTAAAAATTGTTCTAAATGAAAGATCGTTTGATGAAAGCAAGGAAAATGTTATTTCTAAGTGGAAATGTGATTTTACAAGAAAAGAAAATCTTTTGGAATCTTATAGTTTATTCATCTTAAGATTGCTATTAGACGTTTTGTTTTTACATTACATTCTAAATTTTAAAGATAACCTGTATGTGGGTCTCGCCGATTTATATATGAATAAATATATTAAATATCGATACATATATTAATTAAATACGCACTTTAACTATAAAATCGCACAAAGCATGTATATATATATATATATATATATATATATGCTTTTGTGGTTTATAAAATTAACATATCTATCTTATTTGAACTTATGCTATTTATTTTTTACATTACATTATAAATTTTGAGGATAACTTGTATTTTATATATATGCTTTTTGTGGTTTATATAACTGTATTTGATTTGAACAGAATATAAACCTATTTATAAAAAAAATCCTCAAATAAATAATTTGTTTAATATAATATAATTTAGATCAATGGCGTAGTGAGGCCCACATCTTAATCATTTTCGAGAAAAATCGAGTTTGAAAATTTTCAATGCATTTATAATTTTTAAGGCGCTAAATGATTTACATAGAGCAGTGATTAATGACCTTATTTTTTCAATTTTATTTTCTTACTATATTACGTTACACTCATTATTAGCTCTTACGCAAAATTTCATAAATTAATAAGTATTTTTTTTCCTTGAAATATTCTTTTTACACAATTTTTCCTTTCACTTATGCTTTTATTTATTTTTGTGTTTTTTTTTTCTAACTTATGAATATTCTTATTATATAAGAATCTTATTATATGTTATATCTTATTATATAATTCTTATTAAAATCTTATTCTTATAAATGTTGTTTCTATTATCTAATTTGGTTTTTCCACATGCAAATGTTACTGCAGAAATATTCCTGATTGTATCAATCGGAATTAACAATAGCATTTTAGAAGAATAAAAAATTTTAAAATTTAAAAGAATATTCTATTTGAATTCAATGAGAATTTTCTTTTGGAATAATTTATTTAAGTGGAATTCCAATGAACGTTAGAAGAATATAAAAAGTGAAAATTTGAGTTAGAAACATTACTATATCGAAAGAGAAAATTAATGAGTCATTATCTTTAATGAAAATAAAAAATAAAGTGAAAAATTTTCATAAAAGGAAATAAAGTTTATTTACTCAAATATCTCCGTTTATATAAATTTGACTAGTTTTCTAAATACCTTAAATGTATCAAATCACCCATTTGACTACAGATATCAACATGGATCTTGCAGTACTTTTTCTGCCGATAACACTCAATCAGTGTATAACTAACATAATAAAAATTTATTTTATGAGAACTATAAAAATTTAATTTAATTTATTTATTTTTTTATATAATGAGAATAAAAAAAAATTATTTACAATGCGAGCAGAATATTCTATTTGAATAGAAAATCAATGAGAATTTTTTTCGAATAATTTATTTGCATGGAATTTCAAAGTTGTCAACGAAAAGTTATAAGAATATAAAAAAGTGGAAATCTGAGTTAAAACATTACTGTGTCGAACGAGAAAATTAATGAGCCGATATCATTAATTAAAAATAAAAATAAAATAAAAAATTTTCATAAATGGATACAAAGACTCTTTACCAATTCGATCTAATTAAATATTTCTCTTTATATAAATTGGATTAGTGTTTTAGAAGCCTTAAATATATCAAATCACCTGTTTTGACTATAGATATCAACATGGTTTTCTACCTATAGAGATCAACTTAACATTTCTGACGATAACACTCAATAATCAGATAATTACTATAATTATGTATAACTAAAACTGATCATAAATTCAAAACTGATACGTCTGCAGGATATGAATAACATTTGATAACCATTTCAAAAATATTTTTTATTTTTTTCAATTGCAGAACGGGACACACAATTCTCAAAAATGCATTCGGGAATGGATAGGTATTATTTTAAGAGAAAGATAAGCTTTTAAACACGACGTACTAATACACACTCCAAAACATTTTGACCACCCCTACATTTTGCAATGAACTCGCCTGGATGACGTGGAAGGCACGTGATCAGGTGGAAGTGGTATTTAACTGCTGCTGGAGAGTCTGAAGAATCATTCTTTCACTTACTTCTGTGTGTGATGGGGAAGGCTGCGGATCTAAGCGAATTTGATAGAGGGCAGATTGTAAAGGCTCGGAAGAAGTATTTCCGAAACTGCACGACTCGTGGGTTGTTCGCGATCTACAGTTGTTAGTACTTATGCAAAGTGGATGAATGACGGTGAAACCAGCAGAAGACGACATGGTGTTGGACGTCCACACGCTATCAAAGAAAAGGTCGTCGGAGACTGTCTCGCATGATGAAGCAAAACCGGAGCCAGACAGTGGCTCAGCTGACATCCCAATACAATGCAGGGTCAAGTAGAATAGTATCGGAGCACACTCAGCTTCAGCGGACACTGTTGAATATGGGGCTACGCAGCAAACGTCCCACTCCGTGTGCCTTTGCTGACCAAGCGTCATCGCCAACTGCGCCTTCGCGCTGGGCCCGGAACATCGTGACTGGTCCATGGATCAGTGGGAGAGAGTTGCCTGGTCAGATGAATCACGGTTTGTCATTCATCACGCCGATGGCCGTGTCAGGATGCGCCGTCTTCCAGGCGAACAGTTGCTCCCTCAATGTACAGTAGGTCTTACACAGCCCGGTGGTGGCGGTATTATGCTTTGGGGGACGTTCTCTTGGGCGTCTCTGGGACCCGTGGTTTGTGGTAGTTGGATGGGGTTTTATGGCACAAGAGCCAGATTTGGCTATACTGCGCCAAACAAAGGTGCTTTTTGTAAAATTCGGATGATATTAAAAGTAAATAATTATGTCATAGGTATAAAAGGTATAATTGTCATAGGCGTCTCTGGGACCCGTGGTTGTGGTAGAGCAGACCATGAATGCTGCATGGTATCTGAACATCATTGCTGCACCCTTACAGTTGCACCCTTACATGGCCTCTGTTTTTCCAGCTGGAAATAGAATGTTCCAACAGGACAACGCCCCCTTGTCACAAGGCTAAAATTGTGTTGGAGTGGTTCCAGGAACATGATGCTGAATTCCAGTTAATGTCCTGGCCGCCTAACTCACCGGATCTCAATCCGATAGAACACATTTGGGATGTCCTGGGACGGCAGCTGAGAGTTCAAAGACCACCAATTCGCAATATCTCGGATTTGCGTGACCGTTGCTTAAACATCTGGTACAATCTGTCTCCGGCCATCTACCAAGGACTTGTGGCATCCATGCCAAGGCGGGCTGAAGCTGTATTGCGCGCCAATGGTTGGCCAACTCGTTATTGACAGGTGGTCATAATGTTTTGCCTCTTGAGTGTATATATGTGGGGCCTGAGGGCCGAGTGGGTAGCTCTCTGGCGCCTGGTACCACAGATTTCGGGTTCGAGTCCCGGCTTCTGCCATTGATGTTTGTAATGGTTCGGAATCCACTTTAAGCCGTAGTCCCGGTCTAATATGACTGTTGGGCGTAGGACTGACAACCCTATCCCGTAAAAAGGCATCCCATGTCTCGAAATCTGCCTTGCACAGACGGCCTTGGCCCACCATGGGGATGTTGCGCCAATGAAGATATATATATATTTTATACATATATAAGGTGAGTCTACGCTCTAGGAACAATCTAAAAGTGGTAGTACAGCTTATGAAAATATACATATTTTTGTATAGAAATGTGTGGTTGGACTGATGCATTGAGGCACGAACGCAAAAAAAAAAGCAATGAAAAGAAAACCATTGTTTATTTATAACATCCTTGCGAAGTGCTTCTTCGATCCAGCATTTGCAATAAATATTAAAAATTGGGACCACCAATAGTATTACAAGCTTGGTAGGGTAATAAATAAAATAAGTAAATATTTATTAAATTTCAAATAATATAAGATATTTAATTTCCTGATTAGATATTTTATTAAAATTTAAAAAAATCTTTCAAAATAAAAAAGAAACAAACAAAAAAAAAATGCCATTTTTTTTTTTTTTTTTTTTAGCAAAATGGGCAGGTGATAAAACGAACAGCGATCTATGTATCTCTCTTTTATAATAAACAAAATATTTTCTGCATTCCAGTTTTGTCCGATCATTTTAAGTGCATCAAAACATTATTTTTTTGTTCATTCTTTTGATACCACACATGTGCATTTATACGAAGAAATATTGCTGTTTTATGTTTCTTTTTTTTTTAACCTTACATGCTAATAACTTTTCTTGAATAATTTTTTGTATTTTTCTCAATATTAATATTTTTGCTGTAATTATTTAATATTATTTGCATATTGCAGGTCTTGGAGAATACTTTGTGAAACAAATGATTTATTTTGAATTTTCAAATGAGTAAATCACATGTGATTCATGAAGGGCGATTGATAAGATATCCTGTATACCAAACATGCAATTTTTTTAAAAAATTTCAAATATGAGATTCATTTAGATGGTTTTTATGATGACCATCTGATTTTTATTTCTTTAAATTAAGGACCTATACAGAGTAACGTATAATATTTACAAACAATGTTATGAAAAAATGAAGTAGTTTTTTCTTTTTCAATTCCTTCTATTAGCTCCCACTCTCCCTATGTATATATATCTTGTTCAAATTTTCAATTGCTAATAAAATATTTTTATTCATCCACTCCAGTTCAAGTACGTTTTTTTTTTTTTTAACTTGTAGTGGATGACACTGGATGTTAATGCCGTTTTTCAAATATTAATTCAGTTATTAAATTTAATTCATTAATTTTAGTTTAATTTTTAGAATTAAGTTGCATATATCTACCAATAGATGGCGCCCTATAAACTTAAAAAAAAAAAAATGAAGGAAAATTATTTGTAAAGGACTTTCTGCAATACAGTGAAAAAAAGTAGAATTGAATTAAAAAATTGTTTTTTCATATTACTTGTTTATACGTAGTATTAAAGTGAAACTACAGCAAATTTCTTGTTTTAATTGTTGCTAAATTGCATATTAATAAAAATTCTTTTAACATATTTTTTTTTAAATTTATATATAAATTTTAAAATCTGTTTGTTTATTTCTCCTTTTAACAAATTCACACTTTTCAACATAGAACATTTCAAATTTACCATACACATAAGCTATATCGAAAAATGTGGTCAAAGGTTTTCGAGTTAACATACCAATGTGTACTACTAACGACTCAACGTGTACTACATTTTATAAAGAAAATGAACTTACTTTTTTCTCTAGATAATCTACGATAATATCAACTAGCTCTTGAGGTGGCTCCAGCCTAAATTTACTGTAAGCCTCAGCCTGGTCGGGTCTGTCATATTGTTGAATGGAGATCATGTTTTTTACTTGAAATCCACAGTAAAGTGCAGACATTCTACGCCAGTGGACTTATATAAGAGCACATGCGAGATATTTTGAAGCATATCGTTCATTATTTACCTTCTGTATCATTGGTTTCTTACAATAAATAATGGAATTCAGCAAATGGTAATAAGCAATATTTATACAAAACAATTGTGAATGAAATATGGCATGTATAATATAAATATCGTGAATCAACACTATCTTGACTTCAAAACAGCTAAAATTTTTCTTTGTAACAAAGATATCTAGTAGCTACTTTCTGTAACAAGTAAAAATGACAAACCCCAATGTTTTTGAATGATTTATTTCGAAATAGAAATAATATTTAGACATGCTTTTATTTTGAAATTGAAGTATGCGTTAGATGAAATTTAATAATAGTGATTATTATTAGAAAAATAATGAAATTTATTTTTGAATCTCATAAAATTATTCGCATGAAATACATCATTAAATGTATTCACGTTTAATGACGGATTTTTCTTTTAAATTTCAAAAAATTAGCTTAAGTATTGACTTAAATCTTTGCATATTAGAGTGCTGTGATTTATACTTGCGTTTTCGTTCCAGTTTACGATTGTGTTAGTTTAAATAAATGACTTTGCACACATATATATCATTGAAAGATAACATTAAGTAATATAAAATAAATTTTTAACAGGCTTTTAATAACTTAGACTTTAATAAGCTTAACAGGCTTTTAATGGCTTAGACTTTAATAAGCTTAGCAGCTTTTTAATAACTTAGCTTTAATAAGTTTAACAGGCTTTTTAATAACTTAGACTTTAATAAGCTTTACAGGCTTTTAATAACTTAACTTTAATAAACTTAACAGGCTTTTAATAACTTAGAAAGATTAGCACCTATCGCAATCATTTCAAAATGTAGAATAGTATCATGAAACTTTAACATGGATAAAATTTTCATGATATAAATTTTGTTTAATTAAAATAATCTTAAAGGAAGGCTTATTATTGAGAATAATTACAGTCAATATAAATATATATTATCAACTACATATGAACGGCAGGTTGTTATGTAAGCATAAAAGTTGAATATGAAACCTACAAAAGTAAAAAATAACTTATATTCAGTAAGTTGGTTGATGATTTGAAAGACGTGGTCAAGTTGACTTCGCACCACAAAAAATTTCGAAAGTGTGTATGTGTGTTGATTATAGATATTTGAATTCGAAACTCTTTAGCTATTATTGAACTACAAATTTGATCGTAACCCAATCCATTTAAGATTGATTTTTGCTCAAACTTAACATTGCGTAACCAATTCCCCAATTTTAGGTCCCGGTCTGTTTAGCCCTCGTGTGCACAAAATGATCATAAAGCGACAAACCAAACCATTTCTATAGAGTGGGTGCATGACGGACACTTGGCTAGAGCTCTGACCTTGGTACCACAGGCTTCAAATTAGAATCCTGTCGGGCCATGGAGGTTTGCGAGTGGTTCGAAATACACTTTAAACTGTAGGTCCCGGTCTGTTTAGCCCTCGTGTGCACAAAATGATCATAAAAGCGACAAACCAAACCATTTCTATAGAGTGGGTGCATGACGGACACTTGGCTAGCGCTCTGACCTTGGTACCACAAGCTTCAAATTCGAAAAACCTGTCAGGGGCATGGGGTTTTGTGGTGGTTCGAAATACACTTTAAACTGTAGATCGGTCTGTTTAGCCCTCGTGTGCACAAAATGATCATAAAAGCGACAACCAAAAAAACCATTTCTATAGAGTGGGTGCATGACGGACACTTGGCTAGAGCTCTGACCTTTGGTACCACAGGCTTCAAATTAGAATCCTGTCGGGGGCATGGAGGTTTGCGAGTGGTTCGAAATACACTTTAAACTGTAGGTCCCGGTCTGTTTTAGCCCTCGTGTGCACAAATGACCGTAGAGCGACAAACCAAACCAATTTTTTTTTTTTTTTTTTTTTTTGTAATATTTTTTTAATCTCTTTTACTGTGGGGCATGAGAAACCTAACTTAATAACAAGAAGAAAAAAATTTACTGAATCTCACATGAAGTTTTAAATGATTAATCTCGATTCCTTTTAGAAAATTATGCAGATTTTTTTTTTTTTTTAGTTATTCTTATATATACCTGTACCAAGCGAATAATTTTAAGCCACTGTTTTTACTCTATTAAACTCTAGTAATTTGTAAAACGTAATGTGCGTTCACAAAGCATAAATTAAAAATAAAATATCTTCGAAAAAATTATTGTTTTGTATTGGCGTGTCAATTTGCTATATTTTGTAACTAACGAAAGATTTCTAAAGTGTGCGTTGCTGAGTGTTCGGCCAATAGGGTCTTTGATTTCTATTTCTTTAAATTAATGACCTATACAGTTTAATGTATAATGTTTGCAAAACAATATTTGTTTCCTATCGATAGTATTAATGTTAACTACAGCAAATTTCGTATTTTAAATGCTAAAGAATTTTGCAATATGTAATTCAGCAAAAATTTTTTTAAATCTATATCTAAATTCAAAATAGGTTTGTTTGTTTCTTCCTTTAACAAATTCCCACTTTTCAACATAGACTTTCAAGAGTTTAACATCACATAGGCTATATCGAAAATGTGTTTATGGTTTCCGATTTGGAGTTAATTTATACTTTTTTTTTTTTTTTTGTTCTAGTAATGCAGTTGGCAAACACTTAGACAATTGTCTTTTATGCCATAAGCTAGGGGCTGCATCGTCTCCCATAGCACTACCCAGAGAGAGGGTGCGTGTGAAAACGAAGATAAGCTACGAACGCGGAGTAACATTACCCCCCATACTAACGCTCTACGATCATGTTAGATCGGGACCTACGGTTTAAAAGTGGTTTCGAACCGCTACAAACATGCATGGCACACCGACGGGACTTTCGAACTACATTTAACATTCTGTATCTCTCGTGACGTTTAACACATTGTTATTTCTTATTCATTTGGTAGACATCTAGACCAAGCCCACGAACCCGTATGGACTCATGGTTGTAGGGAAAGGGTAGCTTCTGTTGTTATGGAGCACCCTGGGTAAGTAGAAGTGTGATTTGACTCCGGATTTTTCGACTCTCTGATCACTTAAGGACCGGGACCTACGGCTTAAAGTGGATTCCGAACCACTACAAACATCCCATGGCACCGTCAGGGCTCTAACCTTGAAACCTGTGGCACCAGCGAGCGCCAGTTACTCGGCCATTCAGTCCCTATGTTACTCAGGTATTAGTGGTAGATTAAGTGTTAATTCTCTTCTTCTGAGTTAATTCTCTTCTTCTCTACAGTAACATTATACCTAGATCTACAGCTTAAAAGTGAATTCCGTGAAAACTACAAACATCCATGGCACCGCCGGAGACTCGAAACCAAAGCCTGTGGTACAGAGCGCCAGTCACTCACCCATTCAGGCTAATGTCTACTACATTATATAAAGAAAATGTACTTACTTTTTTCCCCAAGATAATCGACATATCAATAACTCTTGAGGTGGCTCCAGCCTAAATTTACTGTAAGAAAACTAAGCCTGGTCGGGTTTGTCATATTGTTGAATGGAGATCATGGTTTTTACTTGAGATCGACAGTAGACATTCTACGCCAGTGGACTTATATAAAGAGCATGCGAGATATTTTGAAGCATACCGCTCATTATTTATCTTTCAAATGGCACAACTTGACGTCAAGTAGCTGCAATTTTTTCTGGTAGTAAAAATATAACAGAAAAACAGATATCATGAATCTTTAGTGGGTGTTTTATTTCTGAAATGGAATAATATTCAGTCACGCTTCGTTTTGAAATAGATGTAAATTTAAGAATAAATTTTAAGAATAATGAATAGTATTAGAAAATAACGCCGTTTTTGGATTTCTTAAGAATGTGAATGCAATGTAACGATGGATTTTTTTAATTTTAAAATCAGCTTTTTTTCCGAATCTTTGCATGCTTATGCGTCGATTTATTATTGTATTGTCCGGTTACGATTTGTTGTGTCAGTTTACAAATGACTTTCGCACACACATATATATCACTGGAGGAGAAGATTTAATTATATAAATAGCTTTAATAAGGCTTTAATATTTTAGATTAGCACATATCGCAATCATTTAAAAATAACCAAATATTGTTCTTTAAAACGATAAATGCGATTTTAATTTAAAGAATAAGATTTTGAACTTTTAACATTTATCAAATTTTCCTAATATAAAATTTTGCTTGTATATTATCAACTGAATGGAAAATGATAGAGCTGCTGAAGGTTTTCAATGCAACCCCTTGACAACGGCCAAAGGGGTGACCGAAAAGAGTTGATCGACTGTTTAGACTCTGATTTTAATGTTATTAGATAAAAACTGAGGTCAAGAGGAGAACAGCCTGGCTGGATCTTTTAAAGAGGGGTCAAGGCCCACAACGAGCTGTCGAGCCAGTTATGATTGTTCTCGTCAAATGTCACTCATCTAGCGGACTGTATTTTAATCCCACTCACACACGAACACAATAAGTATCCACAATGAAACTTAATAAGAACCTTATTTACACGACGCAGTCATAGCCACCGTAAAGCCGTGATGCTTTCTTGCTGCTTCTTGGTATTATACTGATTCTGACTTCCTCGGACTTATGCACGCATGTGTACACACACTTTTTTTTCGCCGCTAGGTATCCTTGCAGTGGCGCGAACAGTGATGAGATATCAACTATATATGAACGATAGGTTGTTACAGGTATGTGTTGGCATGAAGCTTACAAATTTAAACCCTTATAGTAAGGAAATTAGTGGTTTGGAAATTCGTGGTCGAATTGGCCTCGCACCAACGGAAAAGTGGAAGTATGTCGATTTTTGATACTTAAATTCGAAACTCTTTAGTTATTGACTGGACTACAAATTTATTGTAGTTTAACTCATTTTAACAATGAAATATATATGTATAGAGAAAGAAAGATTAGTGGCAGTGAAAACCCATTATTTTTTCGGGTAGATGGCTGTAGTGATCGATGTAAGTCGAAGTATCGATAACTACAAATTACTCTGTTACAACATTAAACATCTAAAGTTAGTCTGTTACATAATAATTACTGATTTTTCAGCATTCACTGCAGTTAATCTGTTGCTTTCATGATGTTCCTAAAAGTTGACCAGTTTCTTGATGCAGATGTTCAAGTAATTTGTAATAAATGGTAAAGCAGAGGGATTTAAAGGTTACATTGTGCAGAGTCTACATTACCAAGTCATTCACTGATGCATTTTACAAATTTAACTGATTTTCTGCTTTTAAAACCAGAAGAACTTTTAATATTTGCCACTTAAACATAACTTTCCCAACATTTTATATTTTTATTTTCCAATGGCAGATTATGAACAGTTGGCAGCAATAAAAAGAACAACGAAAAAAAAAAAATAATACAACAAATATGATAGATAAAACAGATGATAGATAAACATGATAGATAAACAGATAATAGATAAAAACAGATAATACAACTAAACATGCTGAAACAGAGTTCATTCCCAACACACAATGCCAAGCTGTACACTGGAAGTCTAAAATCCTAAGCACACCGATAATTATGTGAATAAAGAAGAACCAAATCAAATGGTGGGAAACGATATGAGTGCGTAAAAATGCGTATAGCAAATCAACAGAACGATAATAATTTCAGACTTTATTATCCAAAGTAAGGCAGCTTGAAAAAGATGAAACTGTGAGCAATAGTAAAACTGGACTTTAAAGAAAAATGAAGAAAACATTAAATGCACACTGATGCTGCAGCTTTACAAGGCAGACATCTCACTCCGGAGACACACTTTCGGTTTGTGATCGTCCGGTTCGCATTTCAACAATTTTCCTTTCACGCAAACATGTCCAATTGGCGTCTTTGTGCCATCATTCACCTTGTTTGATGGTTAGCAACGGTCCTTCGCACAGCAGTTTCACGGCATGCCGGAACTGCCTATGCTGCGTGGAATCGGTTTCTCTGCGTTCCGACATGCGCAGGTGTTTCGCGAAAGGACGTAGTCGACTGAAAAGTTTGCATAAACCCAATGTTTCTTCTTCACCCAACTAATATCCGCAAAGAAATTTGGAATGATTTTACGAATATTTACTCCATGTTTTTCGCATTTTACGATTTATGCTAAACTTTTGGACATCAGTGTAGATGTATTAGCTACTAAAAGTGTAGTGTACCAGGTGCAACTGACCTGCTGGGTGTAGATGGATTGAGATACTTTCCCAACATTGATCCCCACATTATTTGCACACACACAAACAATTAGACACAGACAATACCAATAACAAAGTTAAAATGGCATATAACATACTAACTAGTTTTTGAATTTGTTCAAGAATTCCACTTCTAATTTTAAAATATGCATACTTTTATATGCTGGATGCGCGAAATATACTTCCTCTCCAGATGAGAATCGCGACCTCTTCACTCTTACACCAACTGTGTCACGATGGCATTGCTTATCTCTGCCTTTTAATACTAACTCAGTTGTTCGAATCTTGGCGGTTGCATGGATTTTTGTTAGATTTCGAACAAACTACACCTTCTCTCGGTCCCTGAATTCTGCTTTATATAACTGTTTAGTAACAAACCAAACCAAGTTCTTCGATTCTTTCTTAAAACTAACCATTTCTTCCTAATTGAAATTCTTCTTCCAATGCTTTTGAGTTCTTCAATTATAATCTCTCTCTCTCTCTCTCTCTCTCTCTCTCTATATATATATATATATATATATATATATATATATATATATATATATATATATATATATATATATCAACAACGTAACAACATCATCTAACCATCCTTGTATTTGCAGGTTTTGTAGAAATTGTATGAATAATTGATTTTTATATTTTTCTTCGTATAAAAATTCATACTTATACTAGTATGCAAAACCGACACAGAACTTTTATTAAATAAAAACTCTTCAATCGTAGTTCAAATTATACTTACGAAAATGTATCATATGACATGAACATATATAACAATATATAAAATCTTTTATTTCAGCTGTCATTTTTCAATCATTCTAGTTTGTTTATTTTTAAGAGATGAATGTTTTATGAGTTGAAAACATTCATCTGCAAAAAAAAAGATGTTCATTTTGAAAAAGAATCTTTTCCGTGTTTATTTATCAATTTATTTTATTCGAAGTGGAAAATAATAACTTGATGGTTTGAAATATATCTTAACAAAATAAATTTATTTGAACAGATTTCTTTTTTTCCAAAATAAAACGTTAGATATATATATTTTTAAAAAAAACTTGATATCGATTTCTTTTGTTTCTTTTTTTTCTTTTTTTTTTTTTCTTTTTCTTGGGGATTTTTGACATCCAGCCAACCCACCCATATAGGGAGATAATACTGCCTATAGCTTGCTTCTTATCTAAAGCTCAACTTTCGCTTCGGTAAATACCTTGATTGAATATCAGCTACGGTTGAAGATAGAATTTTTTTTTATATACTTTTTCGTGGAAAAACGACCCACACTGCTGTCATGGTGAGCAGCCATGCAAAAATGTTTTGTATTACTGAGATAATTTCATACCAAATTATACGAATAAAATGAAAATAAAAAAAAGGAAATTGCAGAAAATGTCAACTCGCCGGAACCGCTTAGATTCAACTAAGTGGAAAACTATCGCTAGAATGGGAAAATTCGAGAACTACACAAATATAGTTCCTGGATTTTATTTGTACTTCTACTGCTTTTGAATTGGTTTCTTTCCACTTGATGCAAGGTTCTGTCATCTGAGGCAATACTATTACCGATATCTTTTCTGATTTATAAAGTTGTTTTCTTTCATTTAAATAACGTTTTTTTTTAATGTTGATATCAATAATAATTCAGTTTATTATTCGAATAAATAAGGCTTTTTAGAGTTAAAAGGAAAACGTTTAAGAGATATTACCGAAATGTAAGATAAATGTATTTTTAATATATGAAATAGAAACGGTCCTATTACATGGTAAAATACTTGAATATTTCTTGATTTATAAAAAAAATAATTTCTTTGGATTTTATAAAACTAGAAAATGTAAGAAACTGCAATTTTTAATATGATCGAAAAAAAGTTTAATATGACTGAATACAATATGACTGAATAAATGTATATTTTGTGTGCCAAATAGAGCTCCATTTTATTTTCTTTTTATTGATGTCGACAATGTTTCCCCATAATGTGTGTGTAACTATAATGAAATGACAATTTAATGTATGATGTATGAAATGACATGAATGTTTTGTTTTTTTCTAACAGAATACAGTTTAATCCTGCACACTCTATTATAAATATAGCGTGGTGTCGAATAGAATGCAAATTGTCTAGGGGGTAATCGAAAAAAATACAGATTAATATGAAATGTCTGTTTTTTAGCCATTTTTAATCGTTTTATTTACAGCTTTGCTTTGCAAAATGAATTATTTATTCAGTACCAAAAATATTTTACTTTGGAAATGCATTCTAAGTCCGATTTATTATTTTGAAAAAGAATTAATTTAGTTAATAATAAACGTAAAGGTAATATCTTTACCATGTATTATTATTTTAAAAAAACCAAAATTAATTTTTACTCAAATTTCGGCAATTAGTTTTTTGAATATATCTACCGCATAATGTAATTTTTCAATACATTGGTTTTCATTATTTTTGGCCATTATAAAAAATAAATATTTGTTGTAAAGTGTGATAAATCTCACGGCCCGAAACTATTCACAGGCTGCATACGTACCTCTGATTTAGGTATTTTTTCCATTGCTATTTTTATTAATTCTAGTTTCCGATGCCGCAGCTGTCGTCGACAGCCGAGTTTTTGAGGGGCCCCGTCCCCTTCCCCCGGGGTCAAAGTTCAGTTCATTACTCCCACATATTAAACTTTTCCATCGACACATACCGTATCAGTGACGCTATCTGCTTATTGGATTAACAGATAGACAAATTCTACATAAATATATTTTTATTTATTACATTTTTTTATTATATTATTTTTTTCATCTTCAGTGATGCAAAGGGGCCCCATGGTGGCCCAAGGCCGTTTGCCTGTTGGCAAATTTCTAGACGGGAGATGTTTTCGTTTTTTGAGGTAGGGTTGTCAGGACTATGCCCAATGCTCTATACCAGGGGTCGGCAACCTTGAGTCGGAAGAGTCAAAATTACAATTTACAAAATTTCAAAAGTTTTCAAAGAGCCACAAAATTGTTTCTTGTCAACAAGAAATGGTACTCACATATATAAAGTTTTTTGATAAAAAAAACTAATCTATTTATTCATATGAGTAGTGTTTTTCACAAATTAGATCATTTATATATGGCATTATTAGATATTTACTTATTATTTAAGTAAAAAAATTAAACATTTACTTACAACACTAACTTGAGCAAACAAATTCAATGGGAGCGTTGGCTTTGCATGGTTTTAGAAAGTTTGGATACATTTGGCTCATAACTTGTTGTTTTAAGTTTCAAACACGACTCTAAATTTTCATTTGTTAGTTGGCTTCTTATTTTACTTTTAATTATATTCGTGCAAGAGAACGCTTGCTCGCAATGAATATGTCGATCCGAAGATAGTCAGCACTCCAAATGCCAACTTCTTCACCTCACTGTAGCAATCTGGAAGACTATGAAAGCGAGTACAAATGGCTGAGATAGAATCGGTGCCCTAATCCTGGTTAATCGATTCAGAACGATTTTTAAATGTTTTTTTTTTTTTTTTTGATAAAATAAATAATATTTGCGTACGGAACTAAAGAGCCGCAGCTTCATATCCAAAGAGCCGCAGGTTGCCGAGCCCTGCTCTATACCCATATTAAACAGGGACCTACGGTTTAAAGTGGATTCCGAACAACTACAAACATTAGGACCGGACAAAACACCTAAACTAGGACCAACTACAAACATTAGGACCACACAGGAGGGATTTGAACCCGAACGTACCGAGCGTCAGAGCGCTAGTCACTTCGCCATAAGACCCCATATTATTTGTTTATTTGTTATATTTATTTATTATATATATATTTTAAATAAAAAAAATTTAAATTACCCGCGCCTAGTCGTTTGAGATATGCAGCAATTAATGCTGATGAGATAGGAGCCAACGGAGACTGCATGCCGTATATATCAATTAGTATACTATATACTACTGTGCCCAAAAAGTAAGACCAAATTTTATTTTCTTCAAAATTCTTTATTTATTCTTCCAAATTTATTTCATCTCCTTCAGAGTAATCCTCCGGACACAATGCACTTATGCCAACTTTATCCCAATCCTCAGTGCATGCTAATAAGTCATCGGCAGGGATGACCTTCAAAAGCGCCTTCTGCCTTCTTTGAACTGTTTATACCACTTGTAAACATTTCTTTCCGATATAGGAATGGTCATCGAATGGCTTCTGCAACATTCTATACGTTTCCGCAAACAAAATTGAATGCAAGTTCTTTGCTCAATGAATTCAGACATTTCAAAAATCGTCGGAATCAGTTTTAGGCGTCTCACAAATCCAAGCATAACTCAAACACTCATGAATATTTTGAAGTGAAATTTCACACAGATGTCAAAGACAGCGCCGGCAACCTAAAAAGAAAAGAAAAAAAATTGAAATTCCATAAGCCCCGAGAATTTTAAATTGAAAATGGGTCTTACTTTTTGGACACAGTAGTATACTGTTCAAGATTGTTGTAAAGGTTTGTGCTCTTGCTCTAATAAAATCTTTATCTATCTCTTTAGCGCGTGCATAATTACGAAATATAGTAACGAATCCTCTATTTGATTTGATATTGAGGTTACGATTGTGCTATAATTGTTATCTTGATGCACTCATTTTATTTATATTAATACTATCCATATCTGTAAAAAAATTGTTCTTCATAGTCCAAATCTTTTAAGTGCAAATTCGTTGTTTTGATACCAAACGGCGATAATTAATTCTACTTACTCAATGCTGTTTTTTTTTTTACGACTACCTATCCAGTAGGTTATTTTTTTTCAATGAAATAGGGTCATTTCTCACTTTGCCATTGTTGCATGAGGTGCTTTCTCGTGTGAAAATTCTCGTTGCTACAAAGGGATTTTTTTCCAGTATTCTTATTGTAGGGCCTGAATGGCCGAGTGTCTGGCGCTCACAAATTTCGGGTTCGAGTGCCGGCAGTATCATGGATGTTGTAATGATTCGAATCCATTTTAAACCATAGGTCCCCGTCTCATATGATTGCAGAGTGTCACGGAGCCCAATCAATGTCTCACCCTCATCATTCCCAAACTGTATAAGGGCAACTCAGACCTAAACACTGATGTGGTGTGGAATAGTAGTATTGCTATTGTATTTCTCATAGTCGAAATAAGTAAAACTTTTGAGTTACTCTATGGATTATTATTTAATTAATTTCCTTTAATAAAATTTTTAATTATTATTAATTAAATCTCATTGCTAATAATCGTCATTTATTACCTATCACATTTGCAATTAAAAAAAACTATTTATTTCTAATTCTTGTTACATTTCTTATATGTTACGAAAACTCGTGCATTATTTGTGTATTTAATTACTAAAATGCATGTAAATGCACTGATTAATTTCACTATTATTTTGTAGACCACAATCCTTGTGTTGTATCACAGAAAACAATTCTAATTCTAAAGTGAATTTATTGTAAAGATTTATGGTTTTATTCTCATTTGAAATTTCTACTGAGATAGTGTTAAAATTATTTCATTTTTCTATTCCAATTATTTTCATTTTCCTGAAGTGTTTCAAAATATATAAATGAAATAAACTCTAATTTGTTAACATCATTATTATTTAAATTTTATTGTCTAAACGGGGATAGTTAGTTCAACTTGATCCATTAGTCAAGGCTGGTCTTTTTTGTGACAACTATGCAGTAGGTCATTTTTTTTAACGAAATCTGGTCATTTCTTACTTGGGCCTTGTTGCAGTAGGTGCTTTTTTGTGTGAAAATTTGCGTTGTTACATAGAGAAATTTTCATTGTGATATTCTCTATATTTTTCATTCGTAGTCGAAATGTAGTCTTTTCTCATAGTAGAAATAAGTGATATTTTTAGTTAAATCTGTGCATTATTATTTAATTAATTTCATTTAATAACTTATTGTTAGTTAAATCTTATTTCTAATAGTCGCTATTTATTGTCCTTTCATCTGCAGCTGAAAAATTATTTATTTCTAATTATTGTTGTAATTCTTGTGTCCTACATGTTAAGAAAAGTCATCATGCATTATTTGTGTATTTAATTACTAAAAATGCATCCTAATCTACTTAATTTCACTGTTATTTCGTGAAACACAATGCTTATGTTATATCACAGAAACAACTCTAATTTTACAGTAAATTTGTGTAAGGATTTATGGTTTTACACGCATTTTGAAGTTTCTACTGACTTAATGTTAAAATTATCTCATTTTTCTAGAAAATTATGACTTCTTTGGCTTTTTGCTTAATTTTTTTTTTTTTTTTTTTTTTTTTAATTTATAAAAAATTTGTAATAAAACATTGTTTTTCAAGTTAAATGAGTTTTCACTTTCCTCAAATGTTAGAAAATAAATAAATAAAACAAGTTCTAATCATTATTACTTAGAATTGCCCACGTTTAGTTACGGCCTAATATGACTGTTGGGCGTAGGGCTGACACCCTACCCAGTAAAAGCAAATATCTATCGTCTCGAAATCTGCCAATAGGCAGACGACCATGGGTGTTTGTAGTGGTTCGGAATCCACTTTAAACTGCCCAGGTCCCGGACTGTTTAGCCTAAAGTGTGCATAAGATGACCGTAGAGCGACAAACAAACCAAACCAATAGGCAGACGAACTTAGCCTTCCACACGGCAGGGATGATGATGATGATAAGAAGAATGTAATTCTTAATGTCCTACATGTTAAGAAGAAAAGTCATCATGAAATTTATTGTGCATTAATTACAAAAATGCATCCCTGATCTCCCTTAATTCCACTGTTATTTCGTGAAACACGATCCTTGAGTTATATCACAGAAAATAATTTTTAAAAATGTGCAGTAAATTTTTGTAAAGATTATGGTTTTACTCGCATTTGAAGTTTCCACTGAGATGGTGTTAAAATTATCTCGTTTCTTTCTATTCCTATTATTTTTCACTGTCCTGAAATGTTTCAAAATAAATAGATGAAATAAGCTCTAGTATGCTAACATCATTATTATTCAAATTTTATTTCCTAAACGGCAATAGTTAATTCAACTTGGTTATTACTCATGGACCTGCTTTTATGGCGACCTAACCAGCTGGTCATTTTTTAAAAAATGAAATAGGGTCATTTCTTACTTTTGTCTTATTGCATGAAAGTACTTTTTTTTGTGTGAAATCTTTCATTGTTGCATAGGGGTAATTTTCATGTATATTTTTTTCAGTATTCTTATTGTATTTCTCTAGTCGAAGTAAGCGATGGCGTTTTAGTTAAATCTATGCATTATTATTTAATTAATTTCATTTAATAACTTTTTAATTATTATTAGTTAAATCACATTTATAACAAACGCTGTTTATTATCCTTTCATATCTTCAACTGAAAACTATTTATTTCTAATTCTTGTTCTTGTTGCAATTCTTAATGTCCTGCACACTACGAAAACTCATCATGCATTTTATTTGTGTATTTATCTACTAAAACGCATACTGAAGTCATTAATTTCACTGTCATTTCGTAAACCACGATGTTATATTACAGAAAATAATTCTAAATTTTACAGTAAATTTTTGTAAACATTTATTGTTTACTCCCATTTGAAATTTCCGTTGATGTAGTGTTAAAATTATTTCATGTTTCTAGAGATAATGGAGGGGGGCTGAGTGGCTAGCGGTCTGGTGTTCGGATTTGAGTCCGGCGGTGCCATATGTGTTTATAGCGTTTCGGAATGCACTTTAAACTGTAGGTCCCGACCTGTTTAGCCCTCGTGCCCTAATTGTTATAAAAACCATTAACTTTGAAAATGAGTTTCACTTTCCTGAAATGTTTGAAAATACAGGGTGATTATAATTAAAGTCTCACTTTTAAAATGTTGTAAAAAAAATTATATAAAAAATAAAAGCATTCGTCACATTGAGTTTAAAATTGAACTGAAGATACTCGAAGAAGGGGAAAACGGTACGGTAAAAACAAGTTCAGAAGTGTATTAATAGATAGCGTTGTAAGCGGCATAAAGAAAGTGAATTCGACTGCCAGTGAGACTTTGAATCGAAATTACAACATATTTGGCATGAGTTGCATTAAACTAACTTTAGTGTTCAACGTGCTTGATTGTTTGGTTTTTTGAAGCAAAAAAAATGATTTCAAGTCATTCAACAGTTGTGACACTATTAGTGGAAAGCCCATCCACCACGATAAAGAGATACCAAATTGGATGGGAAAATTGGTGAAACTTTTTTATGCCATACCGTTTCCCTTCTTAAAAAGTAGCTTTAGTTCAAATTTGAATTCATTGTGACTAGTGGTTCTTGTGACAGCGTTTTTGAAAGTCGGACTTCAATTTCACTACTTTGTCCAAAGTGTGCAAGACCAGTTTTCAATTTAAATTTACCGGGCTTATGGTATTTCAATTTTCTTTTTTTTTTAAGTTGTTGGCACTGTCCTTTGACATCTGAGTGAAATTTGACGTCAAAATAGTCATTAGTGTTTGAGTTACGCTTGGTTTTGTCAGACGCTAAAACTGATTCCGGCGATTTTTGAAATGTCTGAATTAATTATAAGAACTAGCGTTAAATTTTGTTTGCGGAAACGTATAGAATGTTGCAGAAGGCATTCGGTGAGCATTCCTATATCGTAAAGAAATGTTTAGCAGTGGTAAAAACAGTTCAAAGAAGTCAGAGAACGCGTTGAAGGCGAAGAGCCCTCTGGTCGACCACCAACCTCAACCGACGAAGTT
This sequence comes from Caerostris extrusa, assembly GCA_021605095.1. Taxonomy (NCBI): domain Eukaryota; kingdom Metazoa; phylum Arthropoda; class Arachnida; order Araneae; family Araneidae; genus Caerostris; species Caerostris extrusa. Next base: position 12,775 of record BPLR01011586.1, on the reverse strand, counting down.
CACATCCAAAAATGAAAGATTTGGTGCTTGCAAAAGGCGATTTACAATTAGAGACCTTGCTGATGATTTTGAATTTCAAAATTTCATTTTAAAAGATATTTTGGAACTCAAACGCGTCAAATCTCTATTGGTACCTGAAACATTGAATGGGCCAACTCATACTGCATTGACTCTTCATAACTTTTCGCCAAAAAGGAAACCCATACCGTTCACAACCACCGTATTCACCTGATTTGAGTCGATCATTTCAAAAATCGCCGGAATCAGTTAGTGTCTCACAAGCCAATTATCACAAGATATTTTTTTTTTTTATTCTTTTCTTTTTTCACAACGGGGTTACAGTCAAGAAATCTACAGTGCCAGAACTAAAAAGAAGAAAATGATGAGCTAAATTTTATTTCATGTATGTATATGAATTCCAAATAAACAGGGAAGATGTCTTTGTCACATGAGAAGGCTACATAGAAAATAGAATATCTTTTTTTTTTTTATTCTTTTCTAAGGGAAGCCAGTTATTTTGGTAAATTGCATCCAGACTTTTGTTGTTTCTGTAACGATTTCCATTCAAATACAGCTTGAGAACAAAATTATCTTTGCATATCTTAACAAATTTTTTTAACGATATATGTTACCTTATATCTTCAGTACTAATTAAATTATTAGTAATTAATAATAATAATAATAATTCATTACTAATTAAATATTTCTTTATAATAAATTATTTTAATAGAAATGCAGTTATAATACGTAGATTTTGTAGCTGAACTTCGTCTTTTAGAAAAATTATTTGTAATTATAATTTATATGTAATCAAGTTTTAAATTACTACGCGATCAAGACACATAATTCTTCACCAACATAGCTACATTGAAATTTTTTTACATGAGTTTTTTTAATTGTTTTTAGGATAATGTATTAAAACCCAAAGTTACATAATGACTTTTTCTAAATGAAAAAATTTAGGCATAAAGACTATGAACTCTATTAAACCATTGTAGAGTTATAAATATTACAAATAATCAGTTTTAATTTTAAAATGCTATTAAGCCTATTTCATTTTTATTTCTGTTTTTACTAATTGGGAAAAAAAAATAAGAGATATTGACATGTTATTAATATTTTTTTCTTTTTAATTATTTTGAAAGAAATAAAAATTTGAACATCTATTTTTTTAACTTATATAACTTTTAATAAAGTTTAATCAGCATCTACAACATTTTGATAAAAATGTAATTAAATATTTTTTAATACACATAAACCATCATTATAAATAACGTTTTAAATTAAATGTTGAAATTTGAACTAATGCATATTGACAAGGTTAACATGCTTTTTTTGAAGTTTATATTGTTAAATCAAGCATATTGTGTAAATTCTTTCATATATAACATTAAATGCGAAAATTTGTTTTTGTTGAAGATCTGATTTTGTTAATTCCAAAAATATAAAAGATTTAACCTGCTCATTAACTTGCTCGGCAGTTCATTTGAATTTTGCTTTCCAAATTATATTACAATGTCAACAACTTTGAAAGTGACGTCTCGCTTTTGCTTTGGCATTCATTTCCAGCAAGTTGGCGCATTATAGAATATATTTTGTGTTAAATGTTCATGATTAAGTAAAATATACGATTGAATGTTTTAAAAAATGTTCCTTAAATACCTGAGAGAAAGTAAAACATAACAAAAAACAAAGAGATAATGCAGTAAATTATATTAACATTGTTAATCAATTTAAAAGCAACATCGAGCTGAATTGTTGAAACTAACAAGTGGTTGTTTTTCGCATTCATTTTCAGCCAAATGGCCTGTTTATAAAATGCAGTAAGCGATTACGATGAAAATGATTATAATTTTCTTAATAAAGATACAATTCTATAAACTATTACAATGTTAATAAAAAAAAGATGCTTGGCTAAATTGTTGAAAGTAATGGTTGGTAAATGGTTAAGATTAAGTAAAAAACACAATCATAAATTAATTAGATCTATTTATAAAATATATTTGTGTTAAATGCTTACGACTTTCAAAGTAAAAACCAAATAATACTGTAGCTATACTGAAAATTATATATATTATGCTGTAAGTCAATAAGCTATAAAGAACCATGTGACTGAATTGCTCAAATTAGCGTCTCGCTTTTTTGCATACATATTTAGTCAATCGACATATTTATACTGAGTTGAATAAAGAGGTCGAGTGCCTGAACACGATCAATGTATGTGATGGAATAGGAAAAAAAAATCCCGATGAATAGATAATAGTAATCGTATGAATTGGGGAAAAAAAAAGAAAAAAACCACATTGGTGATGAAAATGTAGCATGAAATTTGTGATCAGTAAAGAGCGCAGAATGATGGAGCAAAAAGCAGAAAAAATATAACTCAAACAGCAAGGGAGTGTAAATAAAAGAATAAAATCAACTTCAATGACCGCAGAACTCATTTAGAAGACAAGGTCAAAGGGGAGAAAAAGTACGTTGGAGAAGATGGAACTGTTACTGTCAGTTTGTTTAGGTAATAGATCTTACAGAGCAGAAAAGAGTATGCGTTTGAAGTAAAATAAGCGATAGAGATAATAAAAAAATAAAATAAACATTGGAATAAAAATTGGAAATGAATGCGAATTAATATTGGAAGGAAGAAAGAAAGTTATTGAACTTAAGTAGAAAAAAATAAGTGAACAAGAAAATTATGGTGGTTTGAGGCCTAAAATATATTTTGTGTTAAATGCTTACGATTTTCAGAGTAAAAATAAAAGGACTGCGCTGCTGTTATTAACTTTGTAATATAGTTTACAACATAAGTTAAAAGGTATCGTGACTGAATTGCTGAAATTAGCGTCTCGCTTTTTGCTTCTAGTCTGTTGGCCCATTTTATAAAAATACATTTTGTTTTAAATGGTTTCGTATTTAATAGAAAAAATTAAAGGCACAATTCAGTAGAATTCGATTCATAAGTAGATGTCAGTTATTCCTCTTCATACAATACGCAAACACATATGCACGATGAGCTTTGGAATTGATACCCAATTCTTCACAATACTTCAGACCTGGCCTCCTCACTACACACAAAGTTATGCAATAAAGAAATTTAGACAATAAAGGTTTTACAGTTTTCCATAAAGTGAATACCACATACACTCTACAACTAATAATAAAGATATTTGGTATCACAGAAATACTTGTGGTGTATTTGTTCAAACAGCATATTTTGATTTTATGGCTGAACTGCGTATTTACATATGCTAATGTTTAATTTTCATTACATCATAACTTATTTCGTCCGCGTCGTTTAACTGAATACGTTTTCCCCTTTTATACTGCTTGAGTAAGCTAGTTGTGAGTAGCAATATCTGATTATGCTCGTTTTAATGTAAAATGAACAAACGTTTTTTACTTATTAATAAAATCCATAAATGATATTTTTTTTAATATATAATTTTAATACGAGGAAATTACCTTTCCACGTATTAATATAACCTAATGTTTTATTATTATTATTTTAACTTAAAATTCCATATGTTTGCTTTTAGTATGCAAATAATCTTGTTATTTATCCAGAAATATTAAAAATAAAAATAACATAATATTAAGAGAATTGAAAATTTTCGTAAACAATTTCGGTTTCCTAATGTTACATTTAAAATTTTTGTATTTGAAAAGTGAAATGTCTGTAAATCTTTAGTTGTTGTACAATAAATTTTAAAATTATTTTAACAGAGTTAAAATCAAAAGGATGAATGTAAACAGAATTTAATTTCACAGAAAATAAAAATTTTAATTTTTCAAAAAAAGCAAAATAAATTTCTAATACATTTAATAGCTTAAGTTATTAAATTTATTATAAATTTAATTAATTTAAATTTCAAATTTTACGATTTGGACTAGTTAAATGTAGAATATTAATTTTAAGGTTCAGATTATGTAAGCTATTATTATACATATATGAGCAACCTTCCTTGTGATTGAACTATAAAATTTTGAAACAGTTTTTACGGTTTCTTTTTTTTTAATTCAATTGTAAATATAATCTGACAAAAAGAAAAACGACTTTTTGACAATTATAAGTTTACCAATAAATTACAAAATTTCGACGAGTCGTTGATATATAAACATGAAATATTGCTTTTTATCTAAATTATACTGATTCGTTTTTGAATTTGAAAAATGTTCAGCAATTCTAATAAGTGGTAATATTAATAATTAAGTATGAATAATTCTATGAAGTAGTATTCTAATAATTTATTAATGTTTTATCAATTTTAATAATATGCCCACCAACATGAGAAACTAACTGAAAATACTTCATAGAATTATTTCTTATATTAACAACTTTTCTTTCGTTTTCTGCATTAAATACAGATTATCTTTTCAATAAATTTTATTTAACGAGTTCTATTATTTTTAATCATGTATTAGATTTGTTATAATACCTTATTAATAAGAGCGATTTTTTAAATCATATAATTTGTTGCATTATTAAAAATTAAATTTAGGGTGAAATGCATTAAAAATTGAGCTATCTTAATATGTAAGAATTAAGTATATATTAATTGCATACATAAAATACACACAATTTAGCTAAATAATTTTTAAGCAGGTAATTTAAATTAATTTTTTTTTGTAAAGGAATACTAATATGAAACGAATTTAATTTAGATCATATTAAAATCTTAAAGTTAATAATTAATTAAAAATTGTAAAAGTTTTAATGATTTATGCAACTAATGATCAAACAAAAATTGGTTTGTTGATGTGTTTCTTACCTTGATTTACATTAGCTGTTGCAATTTAAAGTAAAAACACAAATTCTGACAAAATTATATAAATTAAAAAAACTTTTAAAATATCATTAATGTCTGCAAAAATATCAAACAAATAATTTAACATTTAAACCAGATGATAACATTAATCTAATTTCGGTACTGCAATTTGAAGTTTTAATTTTTTTTTTTAAATTAGGAATACTTCATATTTGATCCGGCCAAATATTTATAATGAAAAATTATTTTAATTAGTTACAAAAACTTTATTATTAACATTTTCTTACTTCTCTTAAAACAGTTAAATATTTAGTTAAAGGAAACTCGGTTAATAGGGCATCATCACACAAAATAATTAAAATTATTTTTAAAATTATAAATTAATAGTTAAATAGCTTTAAAAGTTTATTTTTGCATTCCAAAACGTATTTTTAGATAATACCAAATGAATGTAACAAATTAATAAAATTTTGCATTTTTAAAAATATCATATGATGAAATAAACGTTTCAGTTTAATTTTGATATTATGTAATTATTAATAAATTTAAATTCAACTTTTGTTTCTATGAATAGTTTATAAAATTTTGTATTTAATATTTAAATAACTATGTTTATTTCCAAAATTAATAGAGTTGATAAATAATGTAAATCAAATTTGTTAGTGTATATGTAGTTGATAAAATAAAGTTCTTTTATACTGCTTAAATAAGCTAAATATTAATATAAACAACAGTCAGCCACAACTCAAAATATAAATTAAATATAACAAAAAAATTAATCTTTGTTATAATTTTTATAATAATTTTTTTTTCCAATTAATCTCCAAATAAATCTAATAAATTTTACCATCAATTTACAGTTTCTATTAAATTAAAAAAAAATTCATACAAACACAAAAAAATGTTTATTTATCTAATAAGTTTTGCATAAATAAATCATAAATATATTTATGCTAAAAAAAAATCAAAAAATTTTATATTCACTCAAAATAAATTGCACAAAATAAATTTTCAAAAATTACTAAAATATAACACTGTACTACTACATAATATAAATTTTAAAACCATTAGTATGAAACAAAATTAAATCTATGCATTTAAATTTTTGGCAACTAATATAACTAAACTAAATATTAATAACAATATCAATAAAAGTAAAAAAAAAAAAAGCTTAAATGCTTATTTTTGCCATATGCAAATCAAAATAGAAAAAAGATTGAAATTTTTTTTTTTTTTTAATCAAAACGAAAAATAATATAAACATTTTAACTACATCAAAACTGAAATTTCAAAAATTTGTAATAATGCATATAACCAATTAAAATGGTTTAAAAAAATCTGTGAAGTATAACCACATTTTTTTGTAAACATTACACTTCAATTTGATTTCATTGTTAATTTAAAATTAATAAAATTTAAAAATACTGGAATTAATAAAATTTTACAAAAAATACTAACAATGACATTATATGAGGATGCACAAACTAGTTAAGACTAATGGCCATATAAATTTACTGCAATTTATATAAAATCTTTAAAAAACATGAAAATTATCATGTATTATTTATTTTATTTACTGTAATATTTCCTGCAAAGATATCAATCTTATAAACTTTTTCAACATATACAGCCTTGAAGATGGTATCAAGATATCAATATATACTTGATAGAATTCAAGTATCAATTCAAATTCAAGTATCAATATGAATTCAAATTCAAATAACAAAATTCAAGTATCAATACAATCAGAAACATTTTTTGTGCCTTTTTAAAAATTATTTGTGGTATGGTTTATTAAAATTAACATAAGATAGGGCAATGCTTAAATTTCAGTTTGTGCATCCCAGCTTTAGATGTACCAATACATGATTTTCAGTTTCTGTATTCATACACAGATCCATATATTAATATAATACATACATATTTCAGATATGTTTCTGAAAATATTTTAATATTCTGTACAACGCATTGCTCTTATATCTCTTCTGTCATATATAAAATATGCAATTGGATATATATTTGTTTCTTTTCCAAAATAACTACCCACAAATTACAGACATATAACAGCCAAACTTTAATCATATACATCACATACTTTTTACTATGAACACAGCAAACAAGAAAGTGTGGTATTTTTATATTAATTAAACAATGTAAATAAAAAAATATTTTAATAAATGTAATTTGTGCTTAACTTAATTTACTCAAAAGCAAATTGCCATTTAACACATAGCTATCAATCACACATGAAATTTCAATATGCATAAAAATATTTCATTATGTTTTCATTTTTAATTAAATCATTTTATAGTAAGCCATTCATTCAGAATGCTACAACTGATGGTTTTGAAAATATTTCTGATCCAAATGTTACTGTTAGTACCTTTTTTCTTAATTTTTTTTCAAACACACATTTGTTCAAATTTACTTTTTTTACTCATTACATTTAATTGTGTACATACATGTTATATATTCCCTGTAAATCAATGAATAATATTCATATCACACCAACATCAAACATCAAATAAGCACATGACTAGATTGTGTTCATTATATTTAGGAACTAGGCTTAACTCATAAATGAAAACATATTAAGTATAAATGCAAGTTTCAAAATTTTATTAATTATTTCGTTTAAACAATTTATTCTTTTACTTGTGATCAATTTGCTTTTGACAACTGCATTAAATTATGTCTACATTTTTAATGACAATACAAATATAAAAAACTAGTTTATTTCAAATTTATTAAACATAATTGTGAAATTAAATATTACACAGGCAATCTACTAATACAAGAATTATTTTTCAGTTAATGGAGTTAATCTGTTTCATTTGTTTACTTAAAACGAATTACAATGTAACAAACATAAATGAAACGTAAAGTAAAGTAATGCAAAATAAATATGTAATATTTCTATAATTTTAAGAATCTAGTTAAATTCTAAAACACTAAATTAAATAAATACAGAATAAAATGCTCTATAAAATTCAAATAACTGATACACATAATTTTAAATTAATTCTATGAATTAAATTAAAAATAAACGAAACATGAAGTTTAGTTCAATAATTTTAAGAACAGAATTTTAAATTAGTTCTATGAACTAAATTAAAAATAAACAAAACATGAAATAAATATTTAGTTAAATAATTTTAAGATCAAGCCAATAAACAAATCATAAGAACACAAAAATGAAAACGTTTTAAACAAACAAAATATTTTAATTAAGATGCAGCATAACGACATCTTTATGACATTGTGAATTTTCTACTGATGCATAAAACATAAAAATATAGAATATTTATATTCTCTAATGCAGTATTCCCAAAGTTCTAAGGCCTCCTTTTAAGATAAAGAAAATTACACCATGCCCAATCTATGCCCCTTAAGCAGTTAAGCAGAAATATATTGTACAAAATTTGTGTTCGTTTATGTACAATATCTCCCTGCATCTTAAAATATAGTAAATAAAGCTGTTGTAAATAAAATACCATGAAATTATAAAATTAATTATTCAAAATCATTAATAGCAGCATTGGCTAAAAGATGGATCTTTTAGCCAATGATGGAAGATCTTTAAAAGATGGAAGATCTTTTTTACGAAATAAAAGATGGATGAAACTGATACAATGTAACATTGAATTAATACTCGGGTTTATTTTTGCCAGCTGTCTTTTATTTTTGGCAGCTGCGCTTTATTTATTTTTAAATCGTCGTTATTTATTATTATCTTTTTTTTTGTGTGTCAACAAACTTATGACCTCACTAAAAGCATGTTCCACTTAATATGATAAAAGAAATGCAATTGTTTATACTTTCATCTCCCGTCCCCTTATTCAATTTCTACTATTAGTTTTCCTTTATATATATCTTGTTCAAATTTTCAAACGTTAATAAAATGCTTTTTATTCATCCACTCAATTTCAAATGCATTTTTTTAATACTTGTAATGGATGACACTTGATGTTAATAAGTTTTTCAAATATTAATTCCTTAGTTAAATTTAATTCATTAATTTTAGTTTTTTTTTTTTTTAGATTTAAGTTGTATGTATCTAATAATAGATGACGCCAGTAGTAAGAGGAAAATTTCAACTTAAAAAGTAGGAATTGACTTGAAATTTTTTTTTTTTTATTTACTTGTTTTTTGTCAACAAAGCCATGTTCCGCTAACTATGATAAAAGAAATGCAATTATTCATATTTTCCTCTTCTTTTTACATTTTCATCACCCTCCCCTTATTTTTTATTAAACGTTAACTAAATGCACCCGAGGCTGCTACAACCCACCTTGATAGTTCCCAGACCCCTAGGAGGGAGGTATCAACCCACTTTGGGAATCAGTGCTCTAATGGAATGTTTATGAAATTAAATTTTTTTATGGCATCAGCGACTCATAGAAGTATCTCAAATATATAGTTTATAATATAAATCCTTATCAACTCTCCATTTCATAAAAGAAATTTCTGTAAGCATTAAAATAATCTCTGAAAGCACACACACCAAAAGAAATGTCTTGCAAGCTATAACATTTTGCATAAAATAAAATAATACTAATAAAAGTAATTCTCCATGCTACAAATGCTTATTTATTATGCTATAAATATACATATGATCTAAAATAAATATTATATCTGTAGTTTACTCTCCGTAAACTTAATGGAATGTGATAGTTTGTGATATAACTATATGTATTGAATCACTGATGAAATGTAAAATATCAGAATTTCAACGTTATTTTTCACTATTATTTTTACTTAAAAGTAGTTATTATTTTTTTAAAAAGCGATATAAATTAATATTTAAGTTCTAGGCTTAAATCGTAATTAAAAACAATTAGAAATTTTTGGCAAAAATTAAAATATTTAAGAGGATATTGTAAACCAATGTAATTTGAATCACTGATGAAATGTAAAATATCAGAATTTCAACATTATATTTTTTTACTAAAAATTATTATTTTAATATTTTTTACCAAAATTTATTAATTTTTTTTTAAAGCGATATAAGTCAAGGTATTCATAAATTGATATTTAAGTTCTAGGCTTAAATCCCAATTGAAACAATTTGAAAACTTTTTGCAAAACCTAAAACATTTAACAGGAAACTGTAAACCATGGACTGCATTATTCTGAATGTGAAATCCGTCATTATTTTCAAAATCGGAATATATTATTAAAAAAAAAAAAAATGCTGCTGCATTAAAAATAAGCAAAAAATATTTTTTCAATGAAAAATGAAATAAGTTCAACTTTAAACAACAGTTCTTATAAAACAATTAAAAAGTTACGCACTAATATATTTTGATTTTTTTGCCATGTATGATATTAAAATAAGTAATAAAAGTAAGTTTATTCTACTGAGGACAAAAATTATTTTATATTTTACAAGTATGTGTTGTTTACTAAGAAACAAGTAAAATTATTTTAGATTTCACATGCGCATGTATTAGGAAAATGTAAAATATTTTTTTTTATCATAAAATACAAACAAGAAATAATTTTTAATAAGGTAATTATGTTTTAGGCAGAATTTTAAGGTAATTTTAATTAATACACTTTATAATATGTAATATAACCATATATATGGTTATATTACATATTATATACATAACAATATAAAGGTTAATTATGTTATAATTTAACCTTTAAAAAAGATTATATAATTCTAACATATGTATGGTTAATATTAGATATTATGTAATTTAACCATATTACACTTTTATGTAATATAACTGTACATATATATAAATTAATTGTTATTTTATTTATTTATCTGTTTTATTTAAAATTGTTAAATTTATTTATCTGTTTTTAATAATTATTTATTTATTTATCTGCATTTTAAACAATACTTTAATTCCAAAAAGAAAAATTTCAAAAATGATAGTGATATTTTATTTCTAGGCCAGTAATTAATATTGTTTACTAATTATAAATAATAACTTCAATAATAGACAATAAAAATATACCAATAATTATTTTTACTGTATTATTACTTCTTGTGGTAATATCATACTTTAAATTTGAATTATTTTAACAGATATAAGATACTTTAATTTGCAAAATTAAAATTACTTTTTAGCAACGTATATAAATGCAATAAACATACTACATATAATTGTAAACACATAAATAAACTATTACATGTAAGTAGTATTGATTGAATTTTTGTAGCAAAATGCTAATGTACAAAAAAAAATAATTAATTGTTATTTATAATAAATAGGAACTGCACTTTTATGCCTTCTTTCTAAAATAACAGAATTATGTAATGCAACTGAAAATGACAATATAGTTAAAACTTGTTTTACATAGTGGTAAGAAATATTTTTTTTTTTTTTGTTGTGCTGGGATCTATGAATAAATGAGCAGCATTAATTGTGAGTTTTCCTTTCCATTATTATAAGTTCGACCAAAATTATGATTCATTATGATTAACCATTAGCATAATAGAGCTCTATAATATCTCAAATGTGATTCAGCAAAAATTGGGCGTGGCTCTTTTGTCGCGCCACGACGGGATTGGCCGGAAAACAAAGCCTTTCCTTTTGGCAGCAGCAGTAGGCGGAGTGCTGATTGGTCAACTTAGTAGACCCACGTGACCGGAACCCACTGCGTCATGGTGTGCACTTTCTCGACGGTCTTCTCGAGTGTCCGAATGGTCTCTTCGATGTCGTTATTTACAATTGTCAGGTCGAAAAAGTGACCGTAAGCTTGCCGTAGGAGTTCGCTCTCTTTGTATAATCGCTCCAGGCTACCATCAATCTGGAAAAGATACACAAAAAATTAAAAGAAAATCTGAATTAACATATTTTATCACTTAAAATACAAGATTCTAAGGATTAAAAACTAAACGCAACGAACCCCAATCATTTACAAAAACAATACACTTGCACAATTGTCCACGTTCGATTTAAAGTTGGATTCCACCAAAGATTCAGGGACTCTCTGGAACAAGCGAAATTGCTGTTTAGGCACCAAATTGGCGATAAATAATTTAATATGGCCTGCAACACACGGACTTGACGCCAAGTAAGGTTGCCATAAATAAACAAGTCTAGAACATATGGTAAAGCATGGATGGTCAGCATTCGATTTAAAGTTGGATTCCATCAAAGACTCGGGAACTTCCTCTCACAAGAAGCGAATTTCCAAATTACTGTTTTGGCACCAAATCGTCTATAAATAATCTGATTTGGCCCGAAACACATTTGTTTTTTATGGCGACTTTACTTGACGACATGTGTAGATATTATGGTAAAGCATGGATTAGAATCCATGCGATACGCAGAAAACATACGATAAAAACATGATGGTTGGTCCGCACCTAGAACGTATGGACCGCATTCGATTTAAAGTTGAAGCCGGTTGCCAAATTACTGTTTTGGCATTAATTGGCGATAAAAATTTTGAATGGCCCGCAACACAGGCGATTGAATTTGTGGCAACTTTTACTTGACGATATGTCCGGAACATACGGTAAAAGTGACTGGAAATCCATTTCTCACTTTGTTCTGTTAATCTGCGGCTAGATTTGAGCAAGCGAGCAGCGAGCTGCATTCTCAGAAAGCTCTTCAAACCAATTTGTTTAGTGCGGACGAAAAGCGATAACGACTTTCCAAAACACGACTGAAGGGCTCACTGATAAGGGGAGATAAGGTGGTTTGTGTTTCTAAACACTCGGAAAGAGTCTACGCGAATGACACTCACGATTCAAGTGCTAAAATCGGGACACGGCTTTATATAACGGGCTACTTTTTTTTTTTCCAGATAAATTGCATTTTTTTAATTTGCATTTTATTGTTATTTTCCACCTCGGAATTGCATTCTTAAGAGGTGTAAAACAATCTCCATTCCCTACAACCTTGTCCAATGTAAACGCAGCAGGTTTAGTTTCATTTGGTTTGTCGCTTTACGGTTATCTTGTGCACACTTTAGGTTAATTAGGGACCATCAGGCCGCAAATGGCCAATTCCCTAGTGCTCTGGCCGTTGGTAACTCAATATAGA